>JAUYWG010000045.1:56747-89033 GCA_034779775.1 Enteromius afrohamiltoni
TATAAATGTTATGCAGTCATTGAGTGTAACAACATGTAAATGTAACCATTAAAGTAACTCAATATATATTATATATATATATATATATATATAAATATTTGTTATTTAATATTTGTTATATAAATTCATTACAATTACAATTCATCATATATTATCTGTTGATGGTTCAATATTCAATGTACTACACTCTCAGAAATAAAGGTACCTATTAGGTGTAAATATTTAGACTTTAAGTACTAATATGTGCAGTGCTTAGATACAAACATGTATCTTTTGAAAAGATACCACCCCATACAACGTTTGTACCTTTATTTTTGAGAGTGTACAGCACTTCTGTTTACAATTTAGGCCTATCCTAGCAATTCATATTTGTGTCTAGGAAAAAATAATGCACAGAAATGAATGACAAAGACAGATCCTAAATCATGTGTGCAACACAGCAGGCCTCCGGAATGCATGATGTTTTTCTCCCTCTGAACCCAAGCTTTTATATAACAGCAGTATTATTTCAGTTGCAGTGAAATGTAAAATGACAGGTTTTCTTGTTAGTTGGTTAATGGGTCTGATAAATGTAGAAAAATGGAAAACAGAATGAAAATAGGCTAATGATGAATTCCAGTAAGGAAGATTGCAATGAATTTGTAGACGGATGCTTGCAAAAAAATTAATAAAGGAACCATGCCAGAGGTCTTGTTTATGTTTTGTGCCTGTTTGGATTTCAAATATATACTGGTCAGAAAACTCAATGCTCATGATACATGAGAGATATCTAAATATACTTTAATTGAAGTTTGTACGGCAGAGTGGCTATAGCACCACAGTGTTCTCATGATCTTCGTTGACAACTCCATTAAAAGCTTTTTTTAAGCACTTAACACTGTAGTGTGGAACGTTCATTTTATTTCTATCATTACATCATTGTTTTAGGACTATTTCTATTCTGCTCCTTTCACTGAGGTGTTATATGACATCCCTTCTACAAAATAAATAAACAAATAAATGAAACTATTAAATAAACTATGCACATTCATTCATGGCATTATGCTTATTTCAGCGCATGGCATCAAGTAGTAATAAAAACAATTAAAATTATTTTAACACAATAGTGACAAAACTCATGCCTTACTTGAAAGCGTCAACAGTTTATATAGTTCCACGATCAATGTTGGAAAATGCAGGACAGGTGGAGTGTAACAAATTCTTGAATACAAGATCTTTATTTATAGAATACTAGAAAAAAAAGTGCATTTAGGAAGTGTATTAAAACATAGCTAAAGTTCCTTTAATGCACATAAAATGATTACTTCTGAAAAGACAGGAGACGGTTGGAGGCTTTTACAGCTAAGGGTGTGCATTATTGTTAAAGAAATATTACCTTTTTATTACAAGCCTGTCTTGAGTCATAGTTTTCTGAAGATCATGTTCACTTGAGAGAAAGCATAGGATTGTACGTTAGGAAGATATATTAAACAAGCATGCACTGATCTCTGTGAAGTAAAGCATCAGTTTCACTATAACCCCTGCACTGTATTGCTTGTCTGTTGATCTGTGTGAAGTGGTGTGCAAAATACACATCATTTCCATGTTTCGTTCCTGAATAAATGAGTGCTTTTGAACAATAAACATCACAGTGAAAGTTTTTACCAATAAAACATTTGGGGTAAATTAGAACTATTATGATAAGGTAGAAAAAGCTCTCTATGCTAATAACTGAAGGTTTCTATAGTTTACAGTGTAATGTGTGAATATTAAAGATTTGCAACCGAAAGTCAACATTTTAAAACATCAATTGATTAATAAATTATGGAAATGTGTCAGTACGTGGTAGAATTTAGTCAGTGTTAAATTAAGTCTTTATAACAATAATAAAAACTGCAGAAGTGTTAATGTCCATTGATGAAAATGCTGTGAATAACTGGAAGTAAATAAACCAACAAAATACAAACAAGATTTTATTAAAAATGGAATTCAAGGGATCAGTTAAAAAAAGGCACAAACAAAAACAGAAGAACATTTTTGCTGTTGTTTTTGTAGTAAAAAAAAAAAAAAGTAACAGAAAATCAGAAACCGTGGCACAGGAAGACAAACGTCCGGCTAGAAGCTCTGGTTAACATGCAAACTGTTTCTTCAGCTACCTGTACAAAATGTGTTATTGTATAAATAATGTTAAAAAAAGCTGTTCAAGAGACAAGCCATTTGTTCAATAATCACAACATTAGCATCACAAACACATTACTGACTTCTGTACAGCTTCCCATCTCTGGACACCTTGATACCAAAACAACTAAACAGCTCATTTCTTGAGGCACTTGGATTACAGCTTTGCTACAACAACTTTAAATGGTTCTGTTTATGGCTTTATCTGGTGAACAGCTTGAACACCCCTTGTTAGCAGCAATACATTTTGAAACTATGAAATGAGCTCCTCCAACAATTAGCAGCTCTTCTTGAAAAGTCGGAACTGATCGATGCGGTTGAAAATGCTGATAATCGATCATTTAGATATGCGATCAATCGGAATAAAAACCAACACATCATTTCATAGTTTCAAAACATGTTTAATGTCTTGTGTTAATAATGGATGACGGATTTATCAGTTTGATAACCAATATAAATCCCATTTTCCTTCATGAGGTTGAACTGCATGGTATAACTTGAGTATCATTGAAAATGTGGGCAAAGGTTGAGAAGTCAAAGTAAACGAAAGGAAAAACTGATCAGCCCCTTAATGGGTTTATTATAGTACATTTTTTAGTAGGGAACAATTGTGATTGTTGTCATACTGTAAAGGCATGTTGTATCTTGGTGGCGTAGCTATCTTTGGTAGCCGGAATGAATCCATTCTTTGGGAATCTGAAGACTATAGTGTATCGCAAAGATTTCAGTGACTGCCAATGGTCTGAGTTTCAGCCTGAGTGACGGTAAACTGTAAAAGAGGTATTGATCAGTTTTAATAACACAAAATATTTGAATGCGATGTCAAACTATCCTAGAAGGTAATCGAGCTAGCAGCTATTTTTATGGATGGAGAAGAGTCTCTTAATGAAAACCATTTAATAGTTTTCAGATCAAGGTCATGGCTTTACATTCATAAAATGTAAAATGCACCAAGGGAAGCCCTCAAACGAAGGAAGCAACAACTGTGTCTTTAGTGTTCTATAATATAAGCCCTTGCATTTCTATCCTAGAAAAGAACGATTCTTTCTACACTCTTAAAAATAAAGGCGCTTAAAAGGTTCCTCGCAGCGATGCTGTAGAATAACAATTTTTGATTCCACAAAGAACTTGTCTTTAAACTCTGAAGAAGCTTCTTCCACCACAAACATTGTTTGGTGAAACAAAAAGGTTCTTCAGATGTTAAAGGTTCTTTATTAAATCATAACTGCATCGTGAAAGCACCTTTTATTCTTAAGAGCACCGAGACATTTATGCCATATATTTTGGTATATTTAAGTGTACAAAAACAACTCACGAGTGAACACTGATTTATCGATGATGTGAAAAAGTTTCATTTTGGATATTCAGACTCTTTTAGAAGTGCATCATGATTGACCGAGACAGTACATTTCAAGTAAAACAACAAACAGCACAGAGAAGAACATAAAAGAAACTGAAGAAAATGTTTTTCCTTTGCACACAAACATAAAAAAAAAATCCTATTAATCTGGGATTTAAAAAGGAATAGCAACCAATACACACGACCAAACAAATTTATCGTCTAAAAGTTTTCAGAAAGTAAAGCTTTGCCCAAACACTACAGCTAATCTCACTTTGAAGATAAAACAAAATGCATCAGTGAAAACATAAAAAAGAAAAACAGCAGCATGAAGGAAGAAAGCGACTACATGCGCTGAAGAACTGCTTCTGTCCTTCTTGATCCTAACAGCTGTTCCATAGAAGAGTTCTTCCTGCTATACATGTCTCATGTATAACCCCAGCACCGTTTGGAAGATATTTTTTACAAATCCACAATAACACACAACCTGAAGAGGACATGTCGCCGTCACACACCGTCTTTTAGCTCTTGTTTCACAAAACATCCTACAAATGAAACACAGGCCCCATGCCTGCTCGGATGCACACAAGTTTCTTTCTTCGTGGAAACATGAAGGCGTCTCTGCATTGGTGTAATGGATAACACTAGATGCTCTACAATGAACGGGTGCTTTCAAGAGTCCAAACAGCTGATAAAAACATCACAATCATCCACACCACTCCAGTCCATCGGCTAACATCTGGAGAAGCCAAGAGCTGTGTTTGTAAGAAACAAATCCATCATTGAAACGCTTACAAACCAATGCTTCTAAACAAAATAGCAGTCCATCACTTTTAATAACGCTTCCTTCAGGGAAAAAAAAAGTCCATCTCATTCAAATCCAGCCACATAGAACCTTTTTGGAAGGTTTATGCTTGTAAATGGTGCTTGATCTGTGCAGATTTCTGTCCTTATTTAACTGGAGAATTAAATATTATGGATTCATATTTCAGCCAGAAGCAATAGTTTGTAGTTAAAAACATACTGATTTGTTTTTGTAGCTTTTCTCTTCACAAGAAGTTTACTGATTGATTGCCTGTGGATTATTGTGATGTTTTTATCAGCTGTTTGAACGTAATCTGACGGCACCCATTCGCTGCATGTAATTTAGTTTTAGGGGAACTACTTTAAATAAATGAGTAGCCAAACGGGTAGTACAAATAAACATCATTGTAGAAAGTTGAGACCAAAAAGTTTTTTTTTTTGTTCATAATCTACACTTCTGATATTACAAAAACCCTGCATGACACGTAGTCCAAATTAAAAACCTAAAGCCTCGATTTTCTTCCCTTTTCATTATTATATTCTCCTGCTGCATTTGTTGCCGTCACAAATCTGCTTTAATACAGCAGGAAGTAAAACATTCTGAGTTTTAGCAGTGTGGTATTGAGAAATGTCACCAAGTCATGTGTTATCATCACTTTTATGAATTATTTTTGATATTAATAACCACTTAAAGTCACTTCCTCGAAACTCCTGTGCTGTAAGCCAATGGAGCCCATATGTACGAAATACTATGAACATTACCATGCATATTTAAACACACAAAGCATTTGGTGCCATTACTGTATATTCTGTACATCAAAAAAAAAGATCAGTCCTAGCTCTCATTTTAGCTACAGTACCCAGAGGATACTGAATTTTTTTTTTTCAAATTTTAAATAAAATGCAATTGATCCTGAACACTGTAATGTTAGGCACAAACTTAGGTTTCACAGGTAGTCATTAGATTTAAAATGCCCCTCACAAAATACATTTTTATAAACTTCGGACTAATTTTCATTACTAATTAAAAAGAAAACCACATAATTGGAGAATCGCTATTTCTGCATCAAATATTTTATATGAACTTGAAAAACAAAGCATTATCGCCTTGTTATGCACCAAACGCTGTAATAAATAATAAGTTAATGATTGTCTTTTGCTTTTAGAGTGAAGATTGAATTAGAGTGATTTTATCACTATTTCTCGGAAGGTTCTTAAAATGGTGCAGCGTGAAGAAGTGGCTTTAAATGGTTTAAAAACACCTAAATATCACACAACAAATTCAAAACAGGAAAAAAACCCAAAATGCACTGTTTGCATATTAATCTGTACAAAAATATCTTACTGCTGATAACCGAAGAAAAAAAAAAGAACACATCTTTAAAAAAAAAGTTGCATATTTTTCAAACAAAAGACATTTTTTACTTTTACTTTTTTGATCCTCCCATATTAAAGAATTAGTTCTTAAAAATAAGAATTTGCCATAACGTGCAGAAAAGAACACATTGTGTTTTCCTTACCCTTTTCTAAATCAAAATAGTTTTTTTACACTTTTTTTTTCTGTTTTGTTATCAAAATAGATGAAAGATTGATAGCTCTTTTGCACAGTCTCCCACCATTGGCTGAGTGACTCCTGAAGAGAGAGGAGTTGAACAAAAGATGAGTGACGTCCTTTTTGTCTCTGTCCTACAAAAGATACACGCTCCTTTTGTGATCTGTATCCTCTCTGGTTCTCTTTATCTGTGGTAATCCGTAAATCTCTGAGAGATTCCCACTGTCCAGAGCGAGCCGCAGCGACTCCAGAGGACCTGCGGAGGAGCGAGGGACCTAAAGAAAGAAAACGTAGCTCATGTTCATTGATGAAAATGACCTAACATATGCAAACATGAAAAAGGGGTAAAACTGTTCTAATTTAATGCAGTGCATCATTGATAAATGCTAGTCAAGGGAAGTATTTTCTGTTAAAAATGAAAATTCGGACATTAATTACTGTCATTCCAAAACCCTTTGGGACCTTTGTTTATCTTCAGAACACAAATTAAGATATTTTTGATGATATCAGAGAGTCATCAGACTCTCCACAGATCAAGAAAAGAAATCATATGGCTTTTTGATTTCATCAAAAACATCTTCATTTCAGCGTTCAGAAGATGAACAGGTCTTATGGGTTAGGAACGACACGAAAATGAATGCACACCTGTCAAACCTGTCATCTGACAGACAGCGTCTTTCATTTCTCGTCTTACCGTAGCTTCATTTGCTGTGTTGATAGGAATAATTAGTGTGTTCTGAAGGCGTCTCCATGGAAACCTGCTGCTGCTGCTGTCCACTGTTTTCCTACGTGACAAAGAATGAGGATGAGTTAAATATTGACAACGACCCTGCTCAGCATTCAAAGCAAGGCTCGTCATACCTCTAACGTGACACTAGAGGGAGGCACTGGGGTGTACTGAGGGATATACGTTCCTTGCATAGCTGCGTTGGGAATATACTGCGAAGCAAAATGAATAAAGCAACCGGTCAAACATATAATGCTTTCTGTCACACTTTGTTGGTAATTAGGTAATTTGTCTACAGAGAAGAAAAAAAAAAAAACAGGGTAATCGGCCACCAACCGTGCCAGCACTGCCGAGAGACAGGTGACTGAGCTGCTGGGTCAGGGGTCCGATCATAGACGTGGGCTGAATGGACATTGAGTGATCCATAGCTGGAGTCAGAACGGCCCCCTGTGGAGAGAGAGATGCTCATGAAACCAATGGCGATTTATAGATATCCAAGCCTCATAGTGCTTCTAGGGAAGACCAAAAGACACCAGCTGCATGAAAACATTATATGTTCGACTTCTATGTGAGCAGCACTCACGGTGGGCTGCATGAGATACGACTGATGATGCATCCAGGACGGGCTGTGCACCTGAGACAGACAGAGACAGAAACACTGCATAAGAATCTACCGGAAATCTGCTAAACAGAAATCATTTGGGACGGTCAAAAAAATCATTCAATATTTCACCAGTGGCGGTTTTTGAAAGTCTATGTAAATATTAAAGCTTATTGCTGGATGATTTATCAAAATTTTTAATTAAACTTTTATAAGAATACTTAAATCAACTTTTAGTATCTCAATATAGTGCTTCATCCACAGAGGATGTCAAATATCTTGGTTTCGTCTTAAAATGTTAATTTCGTCCCATTACTAGTTTCTCTGAATCCAAAAATCACAGCACAGGCACTAGCAAAATATTGCAACTGAATTATGAATGCACTATAGCAGCCATTTTTTACTAGCTATCCCAACGTGTGTTTGGGTCCATATGCTGCTCATCTGATGCCAGATGGTGACATGACTGAAATATGTGACATAAAAATATATGAGCCTGGAGAACAAAAGCATGTGTAAATTTGTAGCAATAGTCAAAAATACGTAGTATGCATCTTTTCTTTTATGCCAAAAATCATTGGTATATTAAGTAAAGATCCTGTTCCATGAAGAGTCCATAGTCAAATTTGAGGCCGTTAAGACATGTGTTTGGAAAGAATACTTTTATTATTTTTCTTAAATCAAGAACGCATATTTGAAAATATTTGAAATGTTTTAAAAGATTTCTATTTCCAATACTGATCACTTGAATTTTCTATTGATTAAAACAATTCTGATAATAAAACAATTCTTATAAAACATAAAAATCTCACCAACCCCAAACTTTTATGATAATATAACCATGCCTTAATATTACAATAACTGATGATGACTTTCATATTTGGTTGAGCTACTTCGTTAAGTATTCAATGTGCTCAACACTCTTGACTCTATAACTTCATATAAGACAAATGCTAGGCGCTAGCAGACTGAGCCGTAGCGTCATTACTCAGTAATCCAGCTCTAATGGGCCGCTTACTGCATTCTGAGCACGCGAGCCAGACCTACAGGATCTCAGCGTACATTATTTGCTTTAGCCTGTTCATCCATCAGCACTCAATAAGGTGTCAGAGTTCCCACAAGCTGAGCTCAGCTGAGTCACTGCGGTCTGATATTCTCACTGAACACATGCTGTGAGTCTTTGTTTCCATCCGACTGCTGTCGGCTTTGGCACACACTCAGCTTGAGCTCACTATCGCAAAAAAAAGAAAAGTACTCTGGACTGACCTCCTAATAAAACACAGAAATGGGTATAATATGAATGCAAAAACAGTGTCTTAGTACACATTTGATATAAAGTGGCAGATGCTGTAAATGAAAGTGAAAGTGTCCACAGCTTGCAGTTTGTTCGATTTTTTTGTTTTCTTTTTAGAGATGATCTAAAAATTAGTGGCATGAAGCACTTGTAAAATTGACAGGCCTGTGCTGCAGCTACACTGATGTTTCTGCTCCAGTCACATGACTGGAAGCTATTTGACTCTGACCTGTTTTAAAGAAATTTTAGCAATAATATTGCGTGAATATGTTGCGCAACAATATTGGATGAATCATGAATGCGTGTATACAAAACATACAATTATGACATGCATAACATGTATATGATCTCGATGACGTTTACCTGGTAGGATGGTACTTGTGAGGGCATGTATGGAGACAGAGAGGTCTGAGCGATCATTCGGTTTGGAGCAATGCTGTACGGAGGAGAATAAAACCTGAAAATAAGAAGCAAATTTTGTGACATTAAATGGTCGCGTTTAGATATTTTCAAAGTTCACATAGCTCTTAAAAAAAACAAATAAATAATAAAAAAATAATAATCAATATTAAATCAATAAATAAAAACAAATCTGTCATCATCTATTCACCATTCATAAAGAAATCATGAAAGTAATCCATATGAATCCAAAGGTTTAATCTACGTCCTCTAAGAATTGTTTTATATGATGAACAGATTTAAAATAGGTTTTTAATCACATACAAACATTGATCTATGCATATATATGTATATAAAACACATCAAATACGGCAAACGGAAACTGAAATGTGCTTGTTGATGCACGGTAAGCATGGAGGTTAATGATGACGCACTTTAAGAATGAGACACATTAAACCAGGCTCTGAGTGTGAGAATGTTTCTCTGCTCTCACCCGTTCTGCAAGGCTGTTGTGTCGTAAGTGAACGTCATTCCACCCTGAACGTGGAAAGGAAAATGACAAATGTTATATAAAAAGTGCAATGTCTTTGTAAGTACACAAAGAGATCTCTCTTACCGTTTCCCCATCTCTAGGCCAGGGTCGACCGTTCTGTAGGTATTTTGCCTGGTTCTGTCGCTTCTTTTGTCCTCCATCAGCAAACTTACATAACAGCGGATCTGTAGGTACTACAGGTGAAGCGCAAAGAAGCAAGAGGTTATTTTCAAAAAAATAAATAAATAAATAAATAAATAAATAAAATAAAATAAAATATATATATATGTGATCCTAGATAACAAAACCAGTCAAAAGGGTAAAATTTCCAAAACTGAGATTTTTGAATCATCTAAAAGTTTCCATTGATGTATGGTTTGTTATGATACAACTATTACAATATCTGGAAACTGAATATTTAGAAAATCCCCTTCAAAAATTGTCCAAATGAAGTCTTTAGCAATGCATTTTGCCAATTAAAATTTAGGTTTTTAACATTTTTTACGGTAGGACATTTACAAAGTATCTGCATGGAACGTGGTCTTCATTTAATATCCTTATGATTTTAGACATAAAAGAAAAATCTATCATTTTGACCAATAGGATGTATTTTTGTCTATTGCTACAAATAGACCTGTGATGCCTACGACTGGTTTTGTGCTCCAGGGTCAAAAATGTTACTGTTCTATAATCAATAATTAACTACATTATATATCATCTACCTGGCACTCCAGGTGGGGTTTTGATATATTTTCCATTAAAATGCTGAATGATGGCTTCACATTTCTCTGTGGATTCCATCCTGTTATACAAAGACATTAATAAAGAATTTAAAAATTGGGTTAAGTTACAATTTTATATGAAGATATGTAGAAATGGAACTCGGGTCAAAATATCAAATCAAAAACATCATTCCAACAAAATTCAATTTCTGCACAGGTTTTATACACTATATAGCTTGAGAGGTTAATAAAGTACCTTGCAAACCCTACGCCTCTGCTGGTTCCGTTGGCGTCCCGTAAGATCCGTGTGGAAATCACCTGGCCGAAGGATTTGAGCATGGCCTCCAGCTCCTGCTCGTCCATGGACACTGGCAGGTTAGAGATGTACAGGTTGGTAGGGTCCTGTTCCTGTTGCTAGAAACAAACACAAAAAGTAAATATTTTTATAAGTTTACAGTCGCAATTTTACATATTTCGTCCTTTGTTTTTAAGTGGACTTAGATTACAATGATTTTAAATTGTATAAGTACTAATTATCATATATACTTCATTTGGACCATTGTAAAGGTGATTTTCACAACATTTATATATTTTTTTTTTTTGCAGATTTTCAAATGGTATTTCAGACCAAATATCCAAAAACTGTCCTATCCTAACAAACCACGCATCAATGGAAAGCTTATTTAAATGATGTATAACAGTTTAATAAAATAAAGAGAAAAAAAGAAAAGACCCTTATGACTGGTCCAGGGTCAAGATAAGATTATGTCTGCTGGCAACCCGCTACAGCGTTATCTATTTTTTATAACTTTTACCAACAACTAAGAGATAAAATAGATAGATTATACAAATAATAATAAATAAATAAATAAATAAAATTCTACAAATGCATTCAAACACATGCTAAGATACAGACATAAAAAAAAAATGTAATCACTCAAAAATACATTTATGTTGGAAATATCTTACATTTATTTCCCTTCTCAACTCTATACAAAGTCTAAAGTAGCAAATCAGCTATTTCGCATAATCATGTAATTGTCAAAATCAAATGACAGCCTTTTTCTTCCTCATCATCCCTTCAGAAAGCATTTACAGAGTCAGAGAGTGAAGAGAAACATAGCAAGATGACAAAAAGACATGATCTTTCTTCTACTCACGAGATCTTTCCCATGCATTCTTAAAGACTTCACTAAAACAAACATTTCCAACATTTAAAATGACATTATGCAAGCTCACTATCTTTGTTAGTTCACTAACACACTACTCTTAGACTCTCAGTCTGTATACTGTTCGAAGTATGCATACCCCGACGGTGACCTACTACAGATACTTGCCAGAATATACATTATACACCGTATACCACAATGCAAATGTCCTCGACCTGACCTTCTACTGCCAGTGTGATAAATGGACCAGAAGTAATTACAGTGAGCTGCACAGATCCCTTTCTTCATCCATTATTTAATCATTCTGTTAAGTTACGACTGTAACACCCAAGATATGAAATAATAGTCTTTTTTAAAGGAACAGTTTAATAAAGCTTTAGGCAAAATCTAAAGGTTTGCATGTGTTTTTTATGATACACACATGACACATCAAGCTTTTATTGCTCATACAGTATGAAAAAAGTTGCTTCGGTGGACTAATTGTTCATCTTTAAAATAAGTAACAATATAAATTTGTTCCAACGTTTACTTAATAAAAAAAATAAATCAGTAAAGACTTCTCGTCAAGCACAAGCTAAAGGTGGATGTTGTTTAAGTTACATAAAGATGCCTTTAACTTGCTAAAAAAAGTAAAAAAGTATGAACTGTTAATCAGACAACAGAAGGCATGTTGTAGATTGTGTGTAAACAGGTTTAACAACACATTTTTAGAGGCCTTAGAAATACTACAGATGCCACTCACATGCAGTGCTGTCACATGACCTTGTCACAACGTTGCACAGTTCACATTTCAATGTTCACATTTTCAAAATGGTCGAGAAGGATGATTTGGAAAGATATCTAGTCAGACTCAGGCAGGACTTTTGTGGTAGTTAATTACATTTGCATTGTAGCGTTCTGATCTAACCACGGGAAACACGGCTTCAGACTGCTTAGTGCAGGGGTTATCAATGAAGTGCACACATTTATGCCAACAAAAGCTTATGACAACGTTTAGCATACAATATTTATATGGTCGTATGTTGTAAAAACGGTTGTAAAATGCATAATTTATTTCCCTCATCTGATCTTAAATGAACAGCTGCCTGCTGTACGGTCCACAGTGCAAAAATATCAAAATAAGAGTCACTGTGTATTTCAATTTTTAATTTTTTTTCCCCCTGCTCACTATTGATATTTTGAGTAAGCTGTATTTAATTAGATTTCCATTTAATTAACTATTGTTGCATCTGTCTGGGATTCCCCATCACAGGATGGACAGACTAAAAAATATCCTTAAAAATGTAATTAATTTAATCAATTATTGTTGACAAAGTGTCAGGGTTTTATAGTTAAAAGTAAACTAAATATTAAGCTTAATATATTATAATAAATATATTTAGCTTCACCTGATGTACTAAAATAACCAAAACAGGTAAAAAAATTTGAATAATGCACTGCAATTTAACTAAACCCTTCTAAAGTAGATTTAGTCAACTAAAAAATTCTGATGACTGGGGTGGGTGATAAAATATCATATCACGATTTTTTAAGACTATTTCACAAATTACAGAGGTAGGGGTGGGTGTTTTTTGTTTTTTTGTTTTCTCAGTTGGATTTGTTTTCTCGATTCTTTGTCATTGATTTTACTATTTTGTCTGAGCAGTACAGACAAACTAATTTCCCTTTTTTATCAAAACAAAGCCTTTCAGGGTAACAAATTATAAAATAAAGAAGAGCAGCTATTTAGGCCAAAATGAGCAAAGATAAAAATCATCATTTAATCTTTGTTATTCAAATAGAAACATTTCAAATAAACATAATATGAATAAAACAAACAGTGCTTTTATTTTTCAGGAAGAGTAGGTGTATTTAGCAGTATTACATTAACAAACATGAAAGGTGAAACATTATATACTTATGCACTACATACATTTACTCGTTTTTATCTGAATGAGTTTCTTTTTTCTGTTGAACATTGTATTAAATTCAATGAGAGCCAGCGACTGTTTGGTTACTCAAAACATCTTATTTTGTGTTTAGCACAAGAAAGAAATTAATACAGGTTTGGGACAACATGAAAGTGAGTAAATAATGGCACAGTTATAATGTTTGAGTGAACTAACCCTTCAATGAAAAGCGACGGCATGTTTAGTTCTGTCCCTTTAAGAGCTGCACGCCTCTAATATACTGACACGTTTTTCTCTCGATTGTTTACTTTCACTTTAGACACAAGCAACCGTGTTTAACGCTGTGAGTTTTTGACAGCATTACCACAATCACGTGTAAATTTCTTAGTTCAGTAATTATGTGCTATTTGACAGGCTTTTAATGTGCCCACGCTTCAGGTGTACGCGCTGGAAAAGCGCATCTGGACAGCACACATATGAAAGGTTTAATCGGCAAGACTTTAAAGCAAATAATGCACTTTTGTGATTGCGAATAAGTGTCCAGTGAGTGTAATTCTACCACTGAGTTAACACTGATGTGAATGTATGTCGTGTTGTACAGCATATTAAGACGGAGATAATAAAATAGCATGATACTACGAGATTCCTTAAAAGCAGATCGTGGAGAGATTTTCTAAAAATCATCATACCATCCACCCCTATGATGACTTAACATTGACTTTTAACATTAACATTTTTAAATTCATATTTGCTGTCAAAATTAACACTGGTTCAGAATCAGAAAGAGTTTTATTTGCAACTGGTGTGTGTAGGTGTGTTTTGTCTTGTCCCCTTAACACACTCCTCGCGTGTTGTACAAAGGGGAGTCTGGGAGAAACAGAGGGATCAACTTCAAAAGACTACAACAGAGCCATTCACAACACACACACACAGCAGCTAGATGGCAAACAATGCCACAAAACGTGCCAGAGAAAAGTCTCAGACAGCCAAGAGACATATACATATCTTCTATCTATCTAGTCAAATATGTGTCAATTCATTTTATCAGTGGGAATAAAGATGTGTGTGTCTGTGCGTGTATGATTAAACCAGCCAAACATTACCACAACAATGTCAACAAAGCTCATGATAAAACACAAAGCACAGTATGACTCCTGTCCATGAGGCCATTCGACAGGTATGTGACGTAAATGTGCACATTCTTTTAGTCTGTGTGTACAACACTGTTGTCGATTAATATCTTTAGAAGTCTTAACGTTTTTGAAAAAGGTCTCTCCTGCTCTCCAAGTCTGCTTATTTGATCAAAAACAGTAATGTAGCGAAATACTATTATTACAATTTAAAAGAACCGTTTATTAAATAAATTAAAATGTACTCAAAAGCCGAACTTTCAGCATCATTACTCCAGTCTTCAGTGTCAACCATTATACTTGTTTTTTCCATTATTCTTTGATTTAAATAGATTTTTTGCAATATTATGTCGAAATCTTGGTTTGGTATAAGTATATACTTTTACTATACTATTTTTTTAGCTAAAAATAATTAAATATAAAACTAACCTTTTAAAAATTACAGAAGTGAGGTTGTGCATTTCTGTTGGTGTGTATGAGAAAACAACAGTAACAGCACACAGCCTGCGAGTCTAATTCTAAAAAAAGGAGGCACCTTTAAGTAAAAAAAAAGGTTGATGTTTCAATTAAACAAAAATCAGCAAAAACTGTGGAACCAAATAAATGAGAAGCATTTTTTTTCTTCCATTATCAGTTCAATTGATGGCAGAAGTCAACTGGCATTTCAAAAACAGGTGTTTTTGCATTTCATTTTAAAATTCATCCGTCTTTTTCACCTCACTCTCAGCTCAACTCACTCTCCACATGTTATAAATGAAATCTTTGCGCTGCATTGAGCAGCCACGTTCAGTCTTAACTGTCTGTTCTCTCAAAGAATAAATTATTTTGATCATTTTAAAAAATCTAAACGGCGGTGTGGGACGGTGTCTGGGTGGGCAAGTTAACACCGGTATCACCGCCAACACCATCTATCCAAGCAAGCCTAATTTGCACACTGCTTTACATTCATTTCTGGTCCGGTCTACACTTCAGTGCTACAGCATAAACACATGGAGATCATGTGGTCTTTCAGAGCTGAAGTGCTGAAGCAGAAACACGTCAATGGAGACAGAGGTCTGAGAACGAACACTTCTAGGCATGAGAGCTGGAATTCATGGAATAAACAAAGATGACCTTCTCACTGCTGAAGCGTCAAACGCAACGAGAGGTGCATGTTCTGAATGGACATGTTCGTATGTTCATGGGTTTTTTTCTGTTAAACTCTACCTTGGCCATCTGAGCTTGAACTCCACTGGCCTTGAGCGCTGTCACAGCCTTCTGTGCTGCTGCAGGACTGTCAAAATCCACAAAGCCATAGCCTGTACACATACACACAAATCAATACATCTGTGCCAAATGCATATGTTACTTCATTGTAAATGAAACTAAGTGAGAATTGAAGAGTGGTTCTATCAAAAACAAAAACTCTTCACCCACCTTTGCACTTGTTGGTAGTTTTGTCCAGAATAGCCTTGGTGGACACAATCTTTCCATACCTATTAAAAAAATACAAAGACTGTCATTACAAAATCTCCTCATGGCAGTGTACATGATTTTACAACAAAGCAGCAAAAGTTGTAAAGGCATTCAATGTCTCAGCTATCATTTCTCTTTTTTCTGTTAATGCTTATTATGGATTGACCTGTGAGAAATGAGTGAAAAGACATATGAGTCATATGAGGTGTTTAGCTAATCTTAATAAAATGTACATCATCTCTATGCAGGTTGAGCATGTTTGGCAAAGGCTGGGACACCAAACACCAAACCTATTTTCCCAGTTTTATAGCCAACTCATTAACTATCATTTCTGCTCTGTCAAACGTCCCATAAAGATGGCGAGTGTCAGAACTGGCAGTGAATCTCACATGACTCACATTCACAGTATTTGTGCGTGTAAAGCTGATCAAACAAACACTTCCCACGCTTGTGAATGACTCTGAGGGAGATCTCTGTGCTGCAACAGACTCAATGCTGCTGGATTTTTTTTTTTTTTTGTACAGGTTGAGACATTTCCCTGGAGACAAAACAATTTGTTCTGGGCCTTTCTTCACCACACCTGTCTGTCTGTCTCTCTCCTCTGTGCTGTTACTAAAAATAGCTAAATACACTAAAGGTACACTATTAACTGTTCATCGTTTTGTATATAATAAGAAAATGAAAATACATTTTCAACTATTTCAATATATTACATCTATGTATTAAATACATGCATGTGTTCAAACTTTTACTTTGGGTGCAATTATTTGTAATCAAACATTTGACAGCATATATATATATATATATATATTATATATGCTGAATATTGAAAAAAGAATATAGAAGGGGTGTGGTCAACGTTACTGCTTTAGCGCATGCGATTAATCAAATTTGAAACATTATTTTGTTTTTAAATGGAATTTAATAGTTTTGATAATGTTTGACCTGTCACTGCAGTGCAGAAGGTTATCCGTGTAATAAGGGTACAGCAAACCAGTGTTGCCAGGGTCACGGTTTTCATGCACAGTTTGGCTACTTTGAAAAAGCAGTCATGGGAAAAATGACAGAGCTGTGCATGGGTTGTTTTTTTTAAGGATACTTTAAGAATTTACCACGGCCACCAAAAGTGTATATAGACTAATAAAAATGAAGATTTCACTAATGTACATTATACTCTGAATGTATACCTGGAAACGGAGAGACTGTAACATCAGTTTCAGCCAGAGCATACACGTTAAGGTTTTTACACAGCAGAAATATGAAAACAGCCACTATAGCATAATAAACACATGATTACGATAGGATATGTTTTGCATGTCATTTTCTTGCATATTTTTCTAATAATGAATGTGTAACATCTGAAATGCTAATTTGTACAGCGATACAAAAAGGCTATACATAGCATATTTTAACAACAGTAAATGACCAAGTTCCAAGTAATTACAAACACTCGATAGTGGTTAAAAGGGAATTTTTAGTAAAAGTGTACAATTACTAATACTCTGCTGGTGCTGGACCAAGGCCAGGAAGATTGTGAAGGGCCTCAGCCATCCCAACAATGGACTGTTCTCTCTGATGAGTCAGGAAAGTGATTCCCCTCCCTGAAGGCCAACACAGAGAGACTGAGGAGGAGCTTCTTTTTTGCTCTCACTTTGGACACTGAACTTTCACTTTCACTCCACACAATCTGTACTTCAATTTGCACCACTCATTTGCAGTTGGGAGCCTACACGGGGATAAATGAGTGGAATTTACATACCATTTATCCCCAGGATGCCTCCTTACCCACTTCACGATTATACTGCACTGCACAGCAAAGCACACGGGACTGCACACTTGAACTGATATACATCTTGCTGTGTGTACATATACTTTTTTTTTTTTTGGGTATAGTTTTATCATATTCTATTCTGATTCTATTCTCTTTTTATTCTATTTTATTTGTATTGCTAGTTTACTTTTTTAAAATATATTATTATATTTATCTACTGTACTTATTTTTATATTCAACTTCTATTTTGCTGTTTTACTTTTACTTAAACTGTTTTCTTAATGTGTCAATTTGTTGTGGAAGTTGTGCAATACATTTCACTTCATGTCGTACCGTGCATGTATGTGAACATGACGAACAAAATTTGAAGTCATGTAAACGCAGATAACTCGCATCGTCAGGTTACTTTTTTGCATATAAACGCGTCAACTACCCATATCCAGAAAAAAAAAAAAATAAAATAAAAAATAACTATTTGTGAAACAGCCGATCATCTTACTAATTGAAATGACCAATGTCTAAAAATGACTTTAAAAACCTATGCAATTCTTCTGATTTAATAATAAACAAAAGGCAAAACTACATAGTAACAGTAATTGTAAGTACTTTATTTGTATGCATTACACAGACACACAGCGATCATCATATATTATCATGACATGAATAATGTATTGAATGAAGTGCACACATGTTCTGTGCTCTCGTGAGCTGCACAGAGAGCAGACGACAGATGAAACCAGACTCTACTTCTGTCTCCTTCAGCTCCTCTCTCTCTGGGTCTTAGAGTGCTCTGGATTCAGGGTGCCAGCATGCTGATTACATTCGTGTGTGATATTTTACCAGATTTAAAAATATGTATTACATGCCAATTGGACATTATACTTAATTTACAATTTGACTGTTTAATTTTCTTCTTAAATCCTAAAAGAATTTTTATCTAATTAATACAAAAATATTAACTTTTACAACATTTACATTCATTTAAAAAAAGTATTTACAAAAGTATTTAAAATAAAATGATGAGCTGAAGCGGACTTGTCTGTTGCTTCGTAGTAATAATTTTCAAAATGTTCGTCATAAAGTCCTTCTTATCCTGGTTTCAACATCACAGATAACTCTTCTCCACCTCTGGCAGCATGCACAGACATTCCTGTCTGTCTCGGACTCTTTTCCGATTCGATCGCGCTGACATGTGGGAAGTCTGACGTTCGGCCAGTTGGCACAGTGGAGTGCTGCTGGCAAAGCTGCTTTGGAATGACTAAATGAAGCATAACTTTCTACATTGAGTACAACTGTTGGAACAGAACGAGCGTTATTAACACAGTGTTTGGCTGCTACAGTAACAACCTCGTCTGTCATGAGTTGCTAACACCACATCAAAAGGCCAATCCGCTTCATTTACTAATCAGCTTTGGATTTTAATATCAGAAGAGCCAGTCCCTGAGTCCATGATATTCAGCTGAAGGGCTGCAATTAACATTTTCATTACATATTATCTTGCCAAACTCTTTCAAACAATGTGCAAACTAAAGTCAATATAATGTTTTCTATACTTTTTTTATTATATTTTTGCATGATTTATACATGATCTGAAAGCCGAATAACTATGCTTCCAATTCATGTATGATTTAGATGGATAGGGCAATAAATGACCGAGATACAACTATATGAAAATCTGGAATCTGAGGGTACAGAAAAATCTAAATGCTGAGAAAATCACCTTTTAAGTTGTCCAAATGAAGATCTTATCAATGCAAAAATTAAGTTTTAATATATTTTCGGTAAGAAATTGACTAAATACCTTCATGAATCATGATCTTTACTTACTATCCTAAAAAAAATAATTAAAAATCAGTCATTTTTGGCTATTGCTACAAATATACCCGAGCGACTTAAGACTGGTTTTGTGGTCCAGGGTCACATATATCTTAATTTGTTTTCTGAAGATGAACAAAGGGTTTTGGAATGACATGAAGCAGAGTAATTAATAACATAATTTTCATTTTGGGGTGAATTGAGCATTTAATTAAATATATATTTTTAAACTATTCAAATTAAATTTAACAAACCATGCAAAACTTGTAACACACTGGCATGATGTGAGAGACTGTTTTTTATTTCTCAGTATCTTAAAACAATTAATCTTCATGTTGAAGAAAAGAAAACTGCATTTAGGATTTTAAAATATGGTTTAAAATCCAAACGATTGAGTTCGCTGGATATACATGCATTACGTAGAAACTAATTATTTTTTATTTTTTGATTTCTCTATAGAAATATGTAACCTTATACTGGTCTAAAACTACATTATCGTGAGAAGATGATGACATAATTATTTATTCAATTCTTTCACAGAAGCAGCTATTTTCTTTAAAGTTTTAAAATAAAAATGCAGTAATGCTATTAATGTTTTAAAGGATTAGTTAACCCAAAAAAGGAAAATTCTGCCATGAATTACTCACCCTCATGTCCTTTTAAACCCATAAGACCTTTAATTATCCTTTTTGGGTTAACCAGCAGTAATGCTATCACACTGAGTATCAGTCTAAGAGTGAGAAAACTGACAGGAGGAGGGAAAAAAACAAACAAGACAGAACAGCATAAAAGAGGAAGTGTCTAATTATGTTGTGACATACATCCTGTTGAGCAGTACAAAGGTAACTAACCGCATCTGATTTTTCATTAGGTTGTGGTTGTGTGTGTGTGTTTATAGAGGCATCTGAGCCACTACTGTTCAACCATGACCCAGTTAGCGCTGATACTGTCCTTTCCGTCACACTCTCTGGTATTTGTTTCCCCTTTAAAGAATTTCCACTGACACTTCCTGACCTCTCACCCGGTCCTCTCCTCCTCACTTCAGTTCACCAGAACACACAATGGCTTACCCAATGGCAATATCACACACTCTAACCATTAAAATATAGCAGATGAATTGAGTAAACTAGTAAGAACTGAGTACACAACCCTAAACATTTCAGAAATCCAATTTATGAACCAGTATTTGTAAACTTGCATAACTTGAGCTCACTAAAAAATAAAACACATTTTCTATTCCAACTGCAATTGCAAAGAGACAAATGCAGCACATAGTTACTGCTTTTAAGATAAAGCAGCATGCATCTTATGTAGTCTTAAGACCCCTTGGTCCATCCTCGTTCTAACTATAGGCTCACCACAACAGTAACATCAGCATTTAAGCAATATCTAAAAATCTCAACATAACAGAGCATTAAACATGAACGGATCTTCTCTCGTCCTTCACCGGTTCAAAAAAAAAAAAAACATTTTTAAAAATAATTTAATTTCAACATTTCCACTCCTGATACATTCACAACAAAGCATGGGAAGAGCAGATTTCCCTCTCTTCATCTGTTAGTTCTGTCCATCTTACACCGTTTCTTGAATTAAAAATGGAATTTTTGGAAACTGATCAAAGTCATTTCTCAATTCTTAAAGATTTATTTACATTTACCAAAAATATAATATCTTAATTGCTTGTTAGTCAAATAATAATTTTAATGACATAAGCTTTTATATTAGATGTCAATTGTTGGCAGAAATGTAATGTTTTAAGCATTTATTTTGGCTTTAACTTAAGCAATCTTTTCAGAGAGTTTTAGACCTTTTTATTATTTTGAAATGAATCACTACGCACAAATGAAAGAACATCTCATTTACATATCGACCAATGCAACATACCTAGCGCAGCACAAATTAGAGCAGACACAAAGAATACAGCATTAAAAAAGCCTAATACATTAAATGGACAAAAATGCTGTATGTAGCAAGACGTTTTGATAGTGCTGATATTGTGCGACTCCTAGTTGAGGGTTTCAAGTTGCCTTTTATATCATGAAGCAAATTTAAGTATAACATGGCTTGGCAAGCAATCTTTTTGCGTTCTTCTGGCATTCCAAATAAATTATGTGTGGAAAAAACGCTTTCCCTTCTGCCACGTGCAGCAAATTTAAACCATTTCAAGTGGAAAAAAGTGAAAAAGACATGGGGGTGTTAAATAATAAAATAACAATAATTTGACCAGAACAATAATTAGTTAAATGCATTAAAAATAACTGTGCCCATGCCTTTTAATTGCTAATACTGTACATCACTGCGCATATTTAGTAAAGTCTGAAAGTACTCATTTAATGGCAAAAGATGGTTTGTGCTGGCGCTAACTTTTGGTAAACTCGCCTTTAATGCTCTTCAGTGTAACTGTCTGTGTAAACCAGATGTGCACAAACTATTCTCAACTAATTTAAATCCAATAAATAAATAAATAATTTAAGAGTTTATTTAGACATGAACATACGCCTTCTGTTTTCCCACGAATTTCTTCCCATTTTAGGCTACAACATGGCAGACCATATGAAACGTCATCACGGGTTAATCATCTCTTAAGTAGACATTACCGTTGCAAAGAAAAAAAAATAAAGAACATTTGATTAATTCAGCTGATAGGTCGGAATGCGCAACAAAAAGAGCCACGCTGAAACTGCACAGAGCCACAGTGTTTGACTTATGAATGACTTATTTAGCCGTCTCTGCATATTACATTGTGACAGAAGTACATCTAGCGGACTACACACCAAAACATCCTTTATACAGCAGGAAAAGGCTGTTGGCTAGACAGCATGTGACACCAGAAATGGAGAGCTTTACACAGATCATCATCACGAAATTACAGTAAACTCCCATGACCCTAAGTGTCAGTGTTCCATGCGAACGCATACAGATACCGAGACGAGACTC
This sequence comes from Enteromius afrohamiltoni, assembly GCA_034779775.1. NCBI lineage: Eukaryota > Metazoa > Chordata > Actinopteri > Cypriniformes > Cyprinidae > Enteromius > Enteromius afrohamiltoni. Next base: position 79,041 of record JAUYWG010000045.1, read on the forward strand.
ACAGCAGTGCAACAGAAAGCAAAACTGCCTGGCTTTATTGTTTAACAAATAATGTGGATGAACTTGTCCAATCTTTCAACTAACTTCATAAATATATTAAAGTAGTTTCATTGTGCATGGCTGGTTTTCTAATAAAATTCATATGTACCAAGAGTGTTCATTGAGTTTCAATAATTAGAAAATGTGTTTTAGATAATGTAAGTAAATGCGTTTAAAAGAGTATAGCTCATGTGCTGTTTAATTGCAGGTTTATGAAGTACATCACTGCGCTTGCGTTCCGAGAAACAGACAACTGTCGCTTGAATTTTTCCATAGCCTAAATATGGCTGTGCTGATGTTTGTGGAAAATCAGCATTAGACGTGTACATTTTTTCTTTCTGAGAAATGTTTAAGAGCAGCATCACACTTTTCCAGTTCATCTCCAAGAGAAGTAAAGCATCAGCAGCTCTCTCTAACGCTGTCCCACATCTGAACTGAACTGAAGAATGTGTCTGTTTAAACATTAATGATAGGGTCTAAACAAGATCCGTCTTGACTTGCAGAAGCAAAACCAGTTTTCAGCCTCTACAAATGTGTTAAATTAGGGTATACTGAGGCACAATGAAATTAACCGTGACGGGGTACAGGCTTGTAATCAAAGCAGACAATCGGTTTTATCATGGCAAGCTCCACATAAAAGCTTACGCTACATAAAACCCCAATTCACTATGAAAATAAATGTAAATAACTACATTTAAAATGGCAGTAATGATAATAAAGAACAGCTGACCCTTTTAGTGTTGTGTGTGCGTTTAGCTGAAAGACTGTGTAAAGTCATTTGATGTAATATTTAAAAAATATAGCACGTGGCTTCATCAGAGGGCCACCCCAGAACAAGAAAAAAACAAACCATTTCCTTTCTGCCACTCCTATTCAGTTCATATCTCCCAAATCTACCCTCATGTTTCCTCTTTAGAACCACAAATGGCTTGAGTTCAAACCTCAAAGCACACTGTAGCTTGCGCAACAAAACATACTCAAAGGAAGATCTGATCACGAGAGTCTGAGTCTGTAAACGCATTACAAAGCAAATTTAAGGGCTGGACTTCTGTGTTTGCATGCAGTGAGGTTTACGGATAAGGCACCAAAAGAATTCTTTACAAAATATATCATATGTATATCTTAATAAAATAACTCCTCAAGTGGTGAATGCTGAAGCAGTTCAAAGCAGTGAGAAGACCGTCTTTTGATTCCATAAATACAGTAACTATAATGTTACGTTAGACATGAGTGTTGTCAGATACTAGGATTATTCAACACATAGTAGCAGTACTGAAATATTTGAAACTGTTTAACTGTGAAGCTTTGACCATGATCTGATGTGGCTTCTTATCACCAGCCAAAAATACAGTATGTTATATTATAGTGATCTATACTGTAACGTGTGCTATGTTGATTAGCACTGCATTAAAAGTAATAACTAAGTATTTTATTCATGGTAAAAAGAAATTCTAGATAAACATACCCAAGGTGGCTTGAAGAGCACAGATAAACAATATATTGCCACAATCATGTGTTTATTAAGTTCATGAATTAAGTTCATATTTAAAGCATTTATATCAATATTGTTTTTTTTTTTGTTTTGTTTTGATTTATGCATGCATACGCTGAGCATTTGCATTCATTTACACCATTATGACTGTCACAAGTGTCTGGTGTCTCGAGGGTGAATCAATCAATGAAATTGGTTCATTTGAGTCAGTGTTTTAAAAAAAAGCACATCACTGCTTCTCAGGAACATTATCCCTGACAATCTTCATTCACAAGCAAGCACACAGTTAGCTAGCCTTACATAGCTTACACGTGATACTCACGGTTGGCAGAGCTTGACCAGGTCTTGATCAGTGGTCCCCGGATGGAGTCCACGGATGTAAAGGTTGGTTTTGCTCAGCTGCTCCCCACCTCCCATGCTACTCACACCGCTGTTGTTGGTATTGGGACTAGGCAGCGCCATTTGGTGGCTGGAGGACACATAGGCTTGCTGTTGGAAAGGAAAAAAAAAAATACATAAGTATAGTTAAATTGGGGGTTTTGAATCGGTTAAAGGAACGAAAACAAAAGCCGGAAAGAACTACATTTTGACAGGACCAGAAACAGACATAAAATCAAGTTTAACAGTTCTGAATAGAAACGCCAATTTGAAATGGTCATTAAAGAGTCAACAACGGTATTTTTGTGTTCTGTTTAATATTTTAATTTTGACACATCTAGCATTAGCCCTGGCATTAAAGTGTTTCCAAATATGCATTAGGCATACATTTAAAGGGCACCTAATACACAAAAATAACTTTTATAAGGTGAACACAGTGTGGCTGCAGTGTCTGAAAACAACCAGCATATGATGATACAAATCCATCCACTATTTTTTGTATTAGTATTCAGTTAACAGCTACTACAGAAATTGAATAATTACATGTAAAATTAAACCGCAACGTCTTCACTATAAGAATTTAACTTTACTGAAACACGGAAATGTGAAAAGGGTCCATATGGAACAGACATAGCCCCGAGTATGAAGAAGTCTGCCATTACTGTTTTCTTGCAGTGTAAGGCTAATGTTGCTAAAGCTATCTGTTTTCAATGATTCCGCCTTCATGTGCTACAACAATGATTAAAAATAGGAATATGATCGTTAAAATTTGTTATTATTTTTATTGATCCACCTGATACAATCAGGTGATTGACTTTAAAACCGAGTTCTTCTGAACCATTTGGTTTTTCGTGCAATTAATGGTAGCAGCAATATTTTTTAAAGCGTAACACATTTTATAAATCTATGTATGGGCCATTAAAATATACTCAAATTGAAAGCTAACATCATGGACTACATTGCACAGAACATCTGTGTCCTTACACAGCCTTAACCTGCTCTGGTTAACGTGACCGATGAAGCAATTCACCCACAGAGAATCAAAATCCCGCATGTTTCGTCATATCTGCTTCTCTTGGCTCCATGACTTTGTTGACTTAACCTTTTGTCTCTTCCTTTTAATAATAACAATATTAAGCAACCTTTAAATGCATGCCAAAAAAAAAAATGTGAAGGACAGCAAAATGTGCTGCGCATCCCGGTTTAAGGCGCCATGCATCAGACATTAATAACACTGAGACAAGAAAAAAAACAGGAGACACGGACACAGGTAATAAAGCTGTTACAGAGAGCTTCAGCCCACACGACACAGGATGTGGACTGACATGACTGACTGCATGAGTAATGCTTTTAAACCAGAGCATGTGAGTGAAGAAGGGTGGAAACGGAATTCCACAATTTACTCCCATGCTGCTCGACCGCAATCACGTTAATGCTCCAAAACAAAAGAATTTACTACATGTAAAAAGCCTATTAACAGGTAATGTGAATGTGCTTAGTGGAATAAAAAAAAAAAGAAGAAGAAAGAAAAGAAGTGCAATATGTAAGTCTCTCCTGTCAAAGGTTCAACTGTATGAATGTTCTCACTTAAAGAGCATCTGATACATGTCTACACCGCTGACAAAACTAATATATGGAGCTTTGGTGTCAGTACACTGATGCAACAAATTTATAAAAAGAAATAAATAAATAAGATGAATTCCAATTGTCTTGCTCTCGGATTGTGATTATGACCTGATTACTGAAACCACATATTGTGAGCGTTAAAAACCACATTATATTTCTAGTTAAACCCTATCTAAGGCCTTATGATTTCTGCAAATACATACAAACATTTTAAAGAAATTCTTGTGGTGCAGCAAAAAGAAAATAAATAAATAAAAGTAATTGTTCAATTTTCATTTCACTACGTTTTAAGAGATTTTTCATCACGGTTTTTGATAATAAATTGAAATCATATAAAATTAACACATATACAGAATTTGTATATTCCTTTAACACACATTCATTTTAGGTTATTGCACTATATTCCAATACAACCCATGACCAAAAATGTGAATGTGTAGGCTACCTTGAATACAATGTCAGCCGCTTTGGATAAAAGTGTTCGCAAAATGCAAGAAAATAAATGAAAGGAAAAACAAAACAAATTGTATGTACATTATTAGGAACTCTGCATGCTTGCATGCATTTCTCTATCTCTCTCTGCTTTGTCTGAGAGAGTGTGTCGTGGGAATCATTACCACAGACTCAATGATCCATTCTGCACGATGAGAGAAACCAATGTACTTTTCCTCTGAAAGCAAAAGACATTTACAGGAAGATTGCATAAAAACAGCAGACTAAGAACACCACATTAAGCAAATTGAAGATCTCTCACAGCATCATGTGGTGCATAATAACACTCACTCCGTATTATCACTCCGGGAAACTCGGGCTGCCTTATTTGGTCTTGACGGGGGTTCAGAGAAGGATAAAGCGTCCAATTACAGCCAGCAGCAGACATCTGACAGAGCACACTGCCGCCAGCGGGTTACAGATCGAGGCCTGCTAGGCCCTGTGGGGACTCGCTTCAGTCGGGCTAATTATGAGCCTTTCTGATTTTGTGAGACCATCTTGCTTGTGCTTTAAAAGTTTTAAAAACTGCCTTTTGGAGTGGCCTGATCTCTGTTCGTTGATTCATTCAAAGAAAAAAAAAAACAAAAAAAAAATCAAAATCTTCAAAAGTGATGAATACTTCAATTGTAGAGCTGCTCAAATCTATTATTTGCATCAAAGTAACCAACTCACACCAAAGCCAAAGTGTGTCCAAAATCCACAATGACTTATACAGGTGCCAAAAAACACAGATGATTGAACAAATACTACAAAAATTAGACACCGGGAACGGCTTGAAAGTGCTTTTAGTTTTTCCTTGCCAACAGTTTGTGCCCAAAGATCAGAGAAAACCATATTTCTTTGAGTCAGTTCATATTCAATTACAGGGTTTCTGCAGGTTTCATAAGGTTAAATTTGAAACCTTTGTAGGTCCTTATAAATAGAAATGTAACACTCAGAAATGTATCATTATAGTGTTACTATTAAATACAAATGGAAGTAAGGTAACATGTAAAAGTTTACAAACATCTATTTCCACGCTACAAAAGTAACAAGACGTAGAAACCTCCTCTAAGCAACGATCATAAGACTGCAAGGGAAGCTCAGCTTCCCCTATAATGTCACAAAAATGAATGGTCAAATTATGTACTATTGTATTAACATTTTATTGACTGAAAATCTCAAAGACGAGCTCGTTCAGAATCAGTTAGATATAGCAGGTCGGCTGACTTGACTTTCTTCTCATTCATTCCCGTAGCGTCGTCGCAGTGCTTTCCCCGTTGAAGCCCAGCGTCCATTGACATTTACTTTTTTTTTTCAGTGCTTTAAAACTAGACGGTCATTGGATAAGCAATTATGTCCCGCCCACGCACGCTCAGCGTCTCTGGGGGTGAATGAGGAGCAAACGAGGAGTGGGCTGGCCTGGACTCCGAGCTTCTGCGTGATGATTGGAGGGTCTGTCGAAAGACTGCATCTCCTTTTGACTGAAGGCGCGAATAGCTTCAGCGATTCCTAATAGTACAAAATCGCTCAGTCCCATCACGGATTTCTCAAGTTCAGTCGAAATAAAAACTGCTGCAACCTATTTCTTTATATTTCTTGATTTTCATCATACATTTCACACAATTATGCACCACATTCCTTATTTCACTTTTACAGAGAATAATATTTTTTTTAGATCGTTCATTCGGTCACTGGAAAATACGCCTAGTTGGTACGACAGGGTCACCGACCATTTTCTTGAAAAGGAACGTAGGGCTGAATTTACTTTTAAATAAATACACAATTTTATGATGCAGGCAAAAAATGAGCTTCCCCTATTTGACAGACCAGTAGCCGCCACTGGACTATACTGTATGTGTTGAAAAATGCTGAGTAACCGTTTAAACTAAACAAATGAATTTGACAAAAATAAAGCTTGATTGAATCTGAAACCCTCTCATTATGTGACAGTGCACAAAAAAAATGTTGTCAACTTGTAAATAAAACAATTATTAGAGTACGTTTGACAACATTTTCACTTTCAAAGTACATTTAATTCAATGTGCTACTTGCCATTTAGTCATTTTTTATGAAACACACTCTAATTCGTGAGCTTTCAGTGTAGCTACATTGACATGCACACAAAAAAATTAGCAACTGAATTGGATAGAAACCGTATGAAGTGCTGATGTGGAAAACAAGCAAATTAACACCACAGAAGAAACCAAAATAAATATACAAATGCATATTTCATTGCTTTTCATGAATGAATCTGAATGTATTTGAGCAATGCATAAGATTTGACTAGATTTAGTCATACGCTTATTAACTTTTCATTTGTTCCGCTCTGAATAATGTTATTTCACTACATGTTTAGATTTCATAAAATGACCATGTGACTTTTCGACAGGATTTTTTTGCTGCTAAACTATCCACTAACCTAGTCCTTGTTATTTTTCATCAAAATGAAGTTGTCTATATTCAGCAGATTGTGTTTAACACACAAAAAGAGGGACAATCAGGCCAAAACTCAGAAATAAAAATTCTACATTGCTTTAAATAAATAAATAAATGCTCGGTATCAGCAGATACTCAGGATTTTTTGTATCTAATCGAATGGTTTTGGAAAAAAATACTATCATTGCATCCCTACTTAATACTTAATTGTATTAACCCGTTGTACACAGGCCATAGATCACACAAAAGCGTAAAAAGCCTTTTCCAGCACTCAGTGAGTTAATATGAGGGTTGATGTTTCTCCATTACTGTTGTCAACACTCGCAACACTGTACTTCAAAAGCATAACAGTCTCCTGGACAACATGTTCCCTGCGAGATTAGTGAATAAACGTCTTTGAAATACACAGCCCACACACAAGAAGAGCTGCTTTCCTGTTACAGTACTGCACACGATCACTAAATCCACTTTCACAGAGCATGCGTGAGAGACTGTCCTGAAACTTAATCATGTTTATGAAGCTCTGATGTTCACCTGACTCTGATCGCTAAAGTTACCTCAGCTTTCAAAACCAAACGTTAAGGTTGCAGCTTCATTTAAAGTTACCTCTCCACCTGCTTAGTTACCTTCACCAGCATGTGCACAATTCATCAAAAGCACAATCTTTACAATATTTCATTCAAATGTAATAATCATTGATTCTGAAAGTGCCGTGATGCAGGGGAGAAAGTCTATCAACGAATGAATAAATTAATTAAAAGAACAAGAAAAATATGGTTATTGCAGTCAGTGCACAATTTCTTATATTGGTTCTGTCTTTGAAAATATTGATTTTTTTGTTATCTGAACTGTTCCCATAAGTCCAGATTAGGTGAAAGAAAAGGGAAACACGTTTCCGATCCGATGGCCGAGAAAGGAACTCCAAATCCTGTGTCACAGTCTAGCCGTACACAATGAGGGCTGAAATAGAGACTTGTGCTTCACATGGAGCGTTTTATTGGCTCCTCTGGTCTTAATTAAGACTCCGGATATCCACAAGGCCAGAGCCCCAGATCAAGCCTGCTCCTTAAGCATATCTCAGACTTTACCTTCTTTTCTTCTCCTAGCTGCTTGTTCTCTGTGTGTGTGTATGTGTGCCTTTGGGCCCCTTAAACTCAAATACATTCCAAGGATTTTTGGGATTTTCTAAAAGCAGCATGTAATTTCTTCTCTTCTATAACCTATACAATAATCCACAACCTTCCCCACCTCATCAGCAAGCAGCCATAGCAAGAAATAAACACACTTGAAGCATTTAGTCCAATGACAGACAACCGAAATGATTATGATGAACTTGATTAAAATAAATGATAAATCAATGTAAAAAATGTTTCCCAATGGTTTATGGATAATGGATGTTCCATTGCATCTAGTTTCTGTAAACATCACTCTGCATAAAATCCAGATATAAAAAAAGAACACTGCCTCGACATGGATGAATGGATTTGGTTTATAAATAAATTAAAAATTAATTTTAATTATCCTGTGGGTATTGTGAAACTGTGTTTACCTTGAAATTTACATTAATATGCTTAGGCCTCCTTATACTTATGTACATATACATTTCAAAATAAAATAATAATAGTATACCAATGTACCATTTTGCCATATTATTAGTGATGGTCTTCATGCTCTGTAATGTACAAAATAACAATTACCTTTTGATACTTACATGCAATATAAACAATTATATAAAAAGAGAGACATGTTGAGAAATCCGCAGGCAGGACTGTTTGTTATAAGGTAGAGCTGCAGTTAAAAGTGAGTCAGAACATCATCAGCAGAGAGAGCAGGGTCTCATATCACACACATTCCCATATTTATGAGTCAATTTCATAGGCGTAATGGTTTTTATACAGTACAATTGTATTGTTAACCGCTCATGGCCAAACCCTAAATGAACCCCTCGCAGGAAACTTTCAGCATTGTTAGATTTTCAAAACACTTCATTTTGTATGATTCATAAGTTTGTTTCCTCATATGAACCTAAAAATGTACGCAGAAGGATAACATTTCCTGGTATTACTATATTATGGGGACATTCGCTCTCCACAAAGTAGTTAATACTTACACACACACACACACTCATTCTCACATGCCGTGCCACATTCCTGCCAGCTGCAGAGTGACATCACAATCCAGCCCAGACTTGCTCCGTCCCCAGCGTCTCACTCTCGCTGTCTCACGTCTTCATGTAATGTAAAACAGCGTTCAGAGGAAACCTGATGCTGTCTTACATTAACCTGATTCTGCTCTGTGTGCCGTCTATCTTATCTTAATACTCGCTTTGTGTACCTTTTCAACTTTTCAAAAGATAATAGTCCACGAGACTCCAACCAATCATCTTGTGAATGCAAAAGCTCTGTATAATTAACAAATTCAAGGAGTTTCTCTTTCACTCCTGTCCAAAATATGACTCCATATCATTTCCAATAAAAATCTATCACATCACAATCACATTAAAATCCACTCATATCTGTTTTAGACTATTTTTTGTATGTAAACGGTGCTTGATCTGTGCAGATTCACAGGAGAAATGAATAGAGGACTCATATAAGTGGTGAGTATGTTGTGACGGCACCCATTCACTGCAGAGGATGCGTTGGTGAGCAAGTGATGAAATGCTACATTTCTTTAAATCAAACAAACTCATCTACATGGTCTGGGGATGAGAACATTTTCAGGAAATCATTTTTTGCTTTAAGTCGTTAAATAATATTCCCTCTAGTCCAGCTGCAATGCATTTGTGTTTGCGCTTATATTTTTAATACAGAAATCATTCCCATTAAAATGAATCAAAGACACAGGGAAATTGGAAAATGGATTTGCAAACAACAGCCAACAGTAAATTGTCCCCGTTATACAGCGCTAGCAGAGCAGACGCTGATGCAATACTGCAATGTACAGCAGAATATCTATGTTGTCACTTTCACACCATAAAAATGCAATATCACCCAGCTTCTTCTAGCTAAAGTGAACTCATTTTTTATCATTATTTCATGTGGAATGCTTATGTTTTATTTTTATTTTATTTTTATAACACAAGCACACATTTCAGCCTCAACTCTTTCACTGAGAATCAACAGATTTATGTCTCCAATTTAATTTGAGTAAAAAAGCAAAACAAAACAAAAACTTCACTTTGTGAGCCAATGACAACCATCACCAGTGTATAAAGTACATGAGATTGTTTTAAAGTAAACTTTGGACCTTTCTGTATTTTTGAGACTAGCATTAGCAGGACCATTTATTCTTATTTATTTTCTTTTTATATTTTTACATTTAAAATGATATGATGCTTCCAGGTCTGTGATGAGCCCTGAATGACTGTGCCTGCAAACAGATTCACAAACAGAATCTAAACTCTGGATCCTCACATTAACCTATGGCATATATTTATACTGTAGGTGGTGGATTCTTTAGAGTCTAGGGAGTCAAGTCAAGTCAAGTCAAGTCACTTTTATTTATATAGCGCTTTTAACAATACAGATTGTAGCAAAGCACTGAAC
>JAUYWG010000045.1:92486-106145 GCA_034779775.1 Enteromius afrohamiltoni
AAAAAACCTTGGGAGAACCAGGCTTAGTTGGGTCCAGTTCTCCTCTGGCCAGACGCCCAGCACCTAATTTCCAGTTTCATTTTAAACACGTAAGATTGTGTAAGGACGTATAGTGTGTAAGGACGTATAGTATAGAGCATTTGATTGGACAGAAAGTTTGATGAGAAGCTAAAGTGCAGGATGATGTCATCAAAATCTCAAAAAAGTCACAATAGCAGAATTTAGAGAAATTGAATGCTTATATCTTGTATTTTGTTTAGATTGAGCACATCAATTTATAGATACTTTTAACATATTCATACTAAAACTACTATTTTTTATTTCATGGGGACTTATTATGGGGAATTATATGGTTTTCATTTGACTGATACAAATGAACAATTACGACCCAGAAAGGAATAAATCTCGTCAGCTGAACAACTATAGCTGCACGAATTCCAAAACGCTAAAAAGTTGAACAATATTCACAGAGTGAATGGAAAACAGTTAAGAGGCAGCATCAGTTTATTAGGAAACAGTATGAAACACTTTCCTTTAAACATTCAGTTCCCAAAAGGAGCATCATGGAAAACGCAAGCTCAAATATGCGCTATATTTGAATTTGAATAACGTCATCATGGTAAAATGTAAGCTAAGTTTGCAGTTGCACTTTAATTTTGACCACAAAATGATTCCCTATGGACTTCAGTGAGACAGAGGCTCTCTTATCACAGGTCTAGAATGAGTGTGTTAAATATAATTAAGCCAGCGTTATTCCAAAGTGTGTTATCTCGGTGTCACAGTTCCTGTTGTCCGATCTGTTAAAGCAGTGGTTTGTTTCACAGCGCGTATGTTACAAGAAAACGGTTGCAAGTCCCGAAAACTTACAGGTGAGTTCCATTACAGAATGCGGTTGTCACTCCCTATATTATGACTCAAGCCTGCCTACAGGACTGACAACTGTATTCCGCTGCTGTGTGAATGTGGCCAATAAAATGTGACCTTTTTTTTTTTTTACAGATTTTGTTTTTCATTTTAACAACGCAGCAAACCGTTTAAAATAATTAGGTGAAATACTGAAATAAATAAAATTACTTTTTAAACCGTTTAACTGATTGTATTAATAGTCAAAATTCATATCGGTCAGTTAAAGGGTTAAAATGAACATCCCTAAATCTACCCATCACACTTGACAACACAAGATAAGCATTTTCCTGCATTTGTTGTAGTTTTCAAAATATAACATTATTATATTAAAATAAACTATAGTGTAAACATGCAAATATTATTAACCCATTACAAATGATTATTTACTAACTCAATTACTTTATGTATTCTGATTCAATTTACAGCTGCAAAACTTCTTCAATACGTCTTGCAAAAACATGAAAAACAAACGTGTGCCGAGTTCACGAGCACAGCAAAAGGCCCCAGTGGAATTAGGTTTTCTGGGAAATGTAGTTTTGAGGAACGTCATTTTAAATGCAATGTGGTAATTCAAAACCCTGTGCCATCTGGTTCTATAATTGCCTCCCACTCACAAAGAACCTTTTCTGGTCCCTCGGCTTGTGTTTATTTTGTGTTCTCTCCTGTGTTTACTCTTATGGCTCAGGTACAGGAACGAGAGATCAGGTCAGAAAGACAGAGAAGAGAGATGGTAGGAGATATGTCTGGAATTCTCCGCATGTGCACTTAACCCACGCATGAACTCCAGGCTACGGCCAAATGTTTTTTAGCTAGTCATGGGAGTAGCATTCTCACCACTAACATAACATGCTCACTTCGCCCATAGCGTTGTGAAATACTTTCTTCTCAGGAATGTATCTATGTTAGGAAAGCATACAAAGATGCTTCAGTCTGAACAGTCTGTACTTGCATATTGTAATTAAGCAGATGTAGCTGCTGTTACTCAGATGTAACCAGCTAGCCTCTGTTACACAGCTACTTGCTGTGTAACCGAAACATTGTCACATGTGTGCTACATATGCAACACCTTTCGAATTACAATAAAATTACAGAATATTCCGCAGGCATAAGCTACTTAAAATGAAGTGCATCAAGATTGTACTTAAGTGTAAGTAACTGTGTAACAGACTTGGTCTTTAACATACAGTATGTGTTACCACACTTACCAATAAGGTTCATTAGTTAATGGTAAAGTACATTAGTTGACAAACTAAGAATGGATAATACTTCTACAGCATTTATTAAACTTATTTAGTGCTAATTTCAGCATTTGCTGATACACTAACGCATCACACCTTGTTTTTCTTAACATTAGTTAAGAACATGAACAAACAATGAATGATTATATTTTTATTAACTAACGATGTATGCATAGTGTAATAAATGTTTTTTCCGTGTTATTTAACATATCAACTAATGTTAAAAATTGTAAAGGGTTATATTTTATACCATATTTTAGGGATGCACAATAATCATTGGCAGATACGTAATGCGCATTTCGTCAGTAAAGCCGGTTCTGTAATCAGCGGTAAATGCCGTCACATTGAGCAGCATTTACTACATAGAGCCATTGTGCAGTGACAAGCTGTGCAAATCCACACTAATAATAAACAGCTGAATATGCACAGCTCGTCAGTAAACAACACCTTTGTGTAGTAAATGCTGCTCAATGTGACGGCATTTACCGCTGATTACAGAACCGGCTTTACTGACGAAATGCGCATCACATATCAGCCGTATTTATATGAATTGTAGAATTAATACAACTAATGTAAAAATTTATCATCTTAATTATTTATATTTATTATTTAACAGCAATGTTTCGTGAGTGTCTGTAGCAAGTGCAAGACATTTTCTGAGCGATTCTTACATACTTTTTTGCCTGGAATTGTAATACATATTCATTTAAAGCCCGAATGCAACCTAATATAGGTGTAGCATTTTTTTTAATCATCTATTTAAAATTGAATTGAACCTGATATACACAGAGTAAAACTACAGACTTATACAGTCAGATCAGTTTAAATGGACCATTATGAGGTTGTCCAAAACAATAATAATAATTTGACAGATTTGGAAAGTCATGAGGGTAAGTAATTAACGACATAATTAGAATGTTTGGGTGAACTATCCCTTTAATGTTATTTGAATGCTTAAAATCAAACCCTACATTGATAAGTTAATAGCGGGTTAGAAAGTGTGTGTGACTATAACATTCAGTTCATGGCAGTCAACCATAAAGACATGGAGTCAATGCATACAAGATAAATGCAAAACAACCCATCCTTTATCAAAGTGTAAATAAAAGCACTGGCGTGTATGAGTCTGAGAGATTATTCAGGCTGCCAGCCAGTATGGAGAATACCAGCGGGCATGAGACGTGAATTCTGCTTCCAGTACTTTTGGCTGGACAGAGGACAAACTTCAAAGCTAAGACGACGGGATTCCCACAGCAAAGCAAACTACTGCCATGCCATGTCATAAGACAAACACCTGCCAGCTTGTTTGTAGTGAGTAGCCTTAATTTAAAATAAAACGCTTGATGTTACTGGAAAATTGTGATTAAAGGGATCAACCTCTCCTTCTTATGGACACTTCACTACAGTATGTGTAGATGATCATGTGCACTCCACTAATTAGTTGCTCCCAAAGGTCGCTGATCATTTGCAGTTAACCCTTTCTTAACTCGTCAATGAACTTGCCCGCATCATGTCACAAAAACACTCTGACATGCATGCAAAGTCCAGTATTTATTTAAAAAGGTTTTTATTTCTCAAAGGGTTAGGCTAATTCAATAAAAAAATAATATTAAATATTATTATTATAAAATACTTCTGCAGAAAAACAAATGTTTCTGGTCCCCACTGACTTCCATTGTATTTTTTCCCACAATAACAACAAGTATGGTTACCAACATTCTTCAAAACATCTTAGTGTGTGTGTGTTTAGCCGATGAAAGGCATCAGTAGAGTTTAGAAACAAATTGATGGTTTGTAAACAATGACAGAGTTTTATTGAGTGAACTATCCCTTCAATGCAATTCATGGACAAAGCAAACATTTTCATGTCACAATATAAAGGAAAAGTATATATATATATATATATATATATATATAAACAATGTACTGGCATGATGTAATTTGGTAATCATCAGTGCAAGGCAATTAAACAAGAGCCAGCCTCAAATTACAATCAGTTTGTATTATTAATCTGTAAAGTTTTGTTCTCTCTGGCTGTGATACACTACTGCGTCATGAGCAGTGAATCTATTAGCATTGAAGTCAAACACTTGTGGCAGCAAACATTCCAGACACTTGACTCTTGCACAATTTCCTCAGCGGTCTTCGGATGTCTAACAAATCTAAACTTCCTGTAGTTTATTCAGTTCTACTGGTTGAAGAACAGCATAAGCAACACCAAAGTCATGTGTTCATCCACAGACAACACTTGGACTGATAAAATGTAGCCTGAAAGCTACATATTTGAATTAAAGCATCTTCCAAATGTAATGTAAATCTCTTAAGGTATATAAAGGAAACTTTAAAGTCAAAGTGAATAATAGGTTACTTATTAAATAAATAATAATTTCTCTCCACCTGTAATATACGGTGTAAACAAGTACAGACGGCATAATACAGGCGCCTATATATATAGCCTAACTGTTGCTCTTTCTGGCAACCATAAGAACATTTTGAAGGGGAGCACAGATTTTTTGACATTTAATCTACAGTGTCGCATTTGATGATAACCCCCTCCAGTCCCCTCCCCTCCAAGAAAGAAAAAAATAAGTTCTGGGAAACAATGGAACATTCACATCCTGAATTATGTAACTGTTTAACCCCATCTACTGCTACAACGCGGCGCAAAAGGACAGATCGTGTTTTAAGCAACTAAGCTGGAAAAGGCTTCGTTAAGGATCAATGTAAACATTCTCGCGTCGGCTCGCGCCGCGCGCCTGCTGACTTTTTAGTTTGTCGCGTTACGTTGTAAGTAGAAGTTACAGCTTTGGTCCTTTAACAAACATGGACGGTCCCAAGTGGCGCAAACATTGCCCACACAGTCGGAGAAGTTCGCTGAACTAAAACTTTTTTTTTCCATGTTATTACTCCACAGCGCGACAGTCAAAGCGTCACGGTGGGGTTTTTCAAGGGGTGGGGCATTATATTTTCCCACCGCTGAAAACTTTTGCGAGTGCAAAGCAACAGAAACATCAACGCATCCACATCCCTCTTTTGCTGCGACACTGAATATGTTGACCACTTAACGATTTAATTCGCTGTTAAATAGTTCATCGATGATATCCATATCTTTATTTTCCAAAAATATCTCTCCTGTGAGAAAGTACGTTTTACATACTAGCCTACCAAAGTTATCCTCTTCCGCGGGCAGCTGAAACTTCGGCAGTAAACACGTTAAAATTAATCTGAACGAGTTGAATGATTACAGCGACGAATGTAGCTATTACCAGAAACTTAAGAAAGCCGCCATTCCCAACAAGCCCGAGCCGATCCAGAGCCGTCTTTTAAACGCGCTGTATCCAGACAATGATCCCGCAGAAAGCTGCAGTTGATTTGTCAAGGACACTGCAGCTCTCATTCGTGCACGGAAAGCCACTGGTTTTGGAAAGCAGCAGCCAAATACAAAGAAGAGTCCGTCTGCGTTACCTTTTTGCTGTTTCTGCTGTTGTATCCGTTGTAGGGGTTGATTCCCGTCCTTGGCGCTACGGAGAGCAGCATTTTTCTCAGCTCGGTGTCCGGAGCGTCTAGGCTGACGTCAGTCAGAGGAAGTTCAGGCGGGATCTCTCTCTCTCTCTCCCTCTCTCTCTTTTTTTTTAACAATTTAAATTTGCATATTCAAGTAAGAAACAATACATGCGTATGAAAATATAACAGACAGACTAATATGGACAAAAGCAAAACTCGAATTGCATAATTTAGGCCTACTGTTATTTCACTCGCTTTTATGTAGGCCTATAACATCAGTGACATATTTTCGTGAGACCACCCACATAAACTAAAATCTGAAACACATTAAGTGCACGAATGTAAGTACAAATGTGACGGTGAATTTTAATTAGCCTACTTTGTTGTTACACTTTTCATCCCTGTTGCACACTTCACCAGTAACCTTTGTTTAGACACAGTGTTTTGTATTAGTTTACATTTGTTTTGTTTTATATTATAGAAGAGGGTTTGCTTTACTATTTTTTATTTGTTTTAATGATTCTATAAAAAATCTCTTATTTCCTGATAAAGGAATATGTAAACTGGACAACGTAATCTGTCAGATAAACATCAACATCAAAATTAACACGAAATTTGCTTCTGATACTCTGGTTTAAAGAATTTCCTATTGCAATGGTTCTGTTATTCCACAAGGTGGAACCATGAGGTGTAATGTTTGGCTAAATATCGTTGTCTGGTATTGCAATATGTGCTTGTTGAAATTTGACAGCTGGGTAGCTAATTTAATTTAATTTAATCTCAAAAACACATTTCGACCAAAACAATAAACCTGAGAATTGATTACGACCTGAAAGCTGAATACACCTTATATGGAACCATTTTAAATCAGGCTGTGCTAAATAAGTTGCAATTGAATTCAGTTTGAATACATGAGTTTTGTTTGTTTGTTTTTCATATAAAATTAAACTTCACAGAGCTAAACTTTTTAATTAGTCGAGGATAATCAAAAAGAGAGTATCGTTTGAATTTGTTTAGTTTATTTTAGCTTATTTAGAAATTACAACTAACCTAACCCTAACTCATCCTGAATTACTTTTTGATCTTCTGATATAATTTATCTTGAGATTATTATAGTTTATTTTTTCTTTGTTTACAAAAGCTGAAAAGCTTGTTTATCAACGATAGCTTTTGAATATGATATGAGCGCCAAATGCTTTTTTCCATAACTCAACTAATTAAGACTGCAATGATTAATGCAGTGTTTTTGATTTTGTTGTTTTAGTTTCATCATCATTCATCAATGACAACTATTTGATAATTTGATCACCTTTCTTGCCAAAGTCTTGCTTTGGTCCAACTGAGGAGGACCCTGGAGTAGGTGAAGAACAAGGAGAAGGTAAGGGTGGGAGAGACCGGGCTGATAATGATCGAGGGAGGAGCCAGATGAGGATCCCAGGAAGAAGGAGGGAGGAGCCGTGGTGGAGACTGGGCTGAGCTCATATCCTACATTGTCAGTTTCTTTAATCATTGCTTCAGCTTCATTACATGCCTCTGTGAGAACAATCATGTCTTTGTAACTCCCTTCTTTTTCCACCAACAAATGTCCAAAATCAGAGGCAAATCAGTTCACATGTAATAATCTCATAGTGTGTTATCAAAGACGACAACAGCACATTAAATCAATTATTGCCAGATTTAAGCCCTTTCACCTAAACATTTATTTAATTCCAAAACCAGCAAGAAGCAAAAACACATTTAAAATCACTTTCACACTTAAAACATGAAACTGTACAGATATTCAGATTTTTTAAAATCTGATTGATAAAATTACTTGTGTTACCCTAATGTAGTCACTCAGATTGATTCTTATGTGATTAGAGTTTTCACTTGAGTAAAATGCCAGTGGATGAGACATGTGGGTAAGTCTTAGGTCTGGGGCTACTTTATTTAGGTCTAATTATTCATAAAATTATAATAAATACGTCAAGGTTGACCATTTCTTTTCAGTTCAGATTAACAAATATAATTTTACCATGAATGTGAATGATATCATTGTATATATATATATATATATATATATATATATATATCTATATATATGGGATGCTGTCTTAAAATGACCCTCAGCCAAAGAATGATGAATGAAGTGAACGAAAGCTGCTCTATGGATGTCGCCGTGGAGGCTAATATGGTTTGGGTATAAACAAGTTTACTGCCAAGCAACCCACTCAGTAATAGACATTGTGTCTCAATAAACCTACACACATGAGCTATGCTTGCATGGTTACAAGCAGTTTAAGTATTGTTTTGGTCCCTCCAACTACATACAAGCAGAATGATAATGTAAAATGTGAAACTTTCATAGCATCCAAATATCACAAAAATAGCAACCACATTACACTGGTTAGACATTTCACATTCTGCTAGGTGATAGAATGTGAAATGAACAATGCGTAATAATGTGCAATTCAAAACCTAAACTGATGCAATCCCACCACGTCTCCAAATCACTCACTATTTTTATCAGTGTTTTGTGGTAGACATCATATTGATGGAAATTGGATTTTGTCTTGGTTATAAACTATCACAGTACATATTGTAAAGAAAACTAAACATAATAATATTTTCACAAACCAATGATTTTAGCACAGTACCATGCAACACATCAGCAATATGCAGACAAGATGCTTAATTGCATGGAAAAAGTTACACCAACTGTGGAACAGTCAACAAATTGCTCAGGTCCATGTGATGAAAGTAAATATAAGCAGATATCTGAAGTGAATCATAATGAAACAAGCTGTAGTAATGATAAAATATCATTAATCTACTCCCTAGCAGATAATCTGAAGAGAAAAAAAATATGCTTCACGTATCTTCACACCTCCTACTTTGAACATTGCATATTTTGGTAAAATTGCGCAACTAAGAAACATGAACCAATATTTTCGACCTAAAAGAAGGGACTATGGACTCATTTCAAGGCTGTATGTTAGCGAACTGCCTCAGTATTGGGGTTGCGGTTGCAAACTCTTGGTAAGAAGATTAGATGGTGACATCTAGAGTTCAAAGTTGAAAATGCACGCAAAAGTTGTGTGCTCCTACCCTGTCATACTACATCTTGCCACTAGCATTAGCAAGCAAAATGTTTGTCTCTGTTGCTGTGTCTTACATTTTATACCCTTGACCAAGGCTTCTGTTGATTAGCATGACACCATTAGCTGGTATGAGGATTTTTCTACATTATATAACAAGTACAGTATGTGTCTTATTTTTTACCACTTAATACTAGCACATTTTTTCATAGGTACTACACATTTACCATGTATCATTAGTATGTACAGTAATTAGTAACCACCATATTCAGATACCGTAAGGACGTGCCTGTTTGTACCCACTTGTCCTTAAGTGCTACCTATTTACCATGTATATAAGTACAGTAAAGTATATATTTAGTTGCCATGTACAGGCACTACCTGTCAGTGGCCATTCTTACCCACACTTGTTTTATATGTACAAACTAATTACCATGCATGTACGACTGTTAAGTACAGCCGTGTTTCTTATTTGTAACCATGTACATACACTTCACTAAAGAATTTTCATTTCATATTTTCACAACCTTTGCAAGTCAAATTGTTTAAAGACAGGCAGTTTACAAGGTCAAGGAGCCCACAAGTCGACATTTGCTTTGATAAAGCTATGGTTACTGAGGCAGGGCAAAACAGGAAGCACTTTATCTCTGGAGACACACATCAAACGACTTTGACCTCGTGTTACAGTCTCTGATCCTAAAACAGCATCTTCTCCTTATTCTTCTCAATTTTTTTTATATTTGAATCAAATTAAGACTGATGGCAAATCAGATTTTATGGAAGTGGAACTTTTCTTATCAAAGGCCTGGCTTTAAACGAGCTTAAGAGAAAAAAAAAAGAATTCCTGTGTTCTTCTAATGCAGCTACTATAAAGTAAGCAGCTCGTATTGTTTATTTTAGTGAAGTTTAAAGGTACTCTTTAAAATTAGTGTACAAACCCAAGTATTTTTGGCAAATACTCTAACTGCAGTTGTGACATTGCTCCTTTAGGTTTTATTTAGCGTGTTTATTTATTTATTTTTTCCTTTTATTTTGCTTAGAAATTAATTATGTTAATAATCACTTTATTAATCATACACTTCATTACCCACATAACAGCTTTAAAAACACACATAAACCATATTGTTCTTTGTTGCTTATTCTGCTTTTTATTCAGCTTAGCTACAGTGACAGCTGGGAGTCTTTAAGTTGTTTCTTCTATTGGTCTGATTTGGACTTTCTGTATGGAGCATCCTCCAGCTTTAAGTATTTATGAAACATAGAGTGAGTCTAAAAGAATGAAATTTGGATGCCATGTTATTATCGTGGTGAAACACTGAAGAATTCTGGTGGAAGTAGTAGGTCATAGGTATTTTTCTTCTATTGTTTTGCCACTGTGGCATTGTAGTAAATCTTTGGACGTCATTAACATTCAGTATGGTCACTCTCGAATCTTCTGCACTCACTGGGAGTTACTGAAAATGACAGGTAAGCCACTTGACAATGGAAGAGGCAACACTTAAGTGTTAAGTTAAGTGCAATTGAGGTTCACTGGTCCTGGAGAACCTGCTACACTGCACATTTGTGATGTCTCTCTTATCTAACACGTTTGTGGTCTTGGAGCCTTTGCTAATGAGCTAAAGAGTTGGATCAAGTGTGTTTTATCAGTTTTATCTTCTAAAATGTGCTATGATCTATGAATATTAGTAGACCATAATTAACAAGGGACAGTGGAGGGAATTTGACTAGGACACCAGGTAACACAAGTGCCATTTTAATAATTAGGACCTCAGTTTAACATCTTATCCGAAGCATATGTAGAAGTATATGTAGTGTCCCCATCACCCCCTGCTGGTCTGACTAACACCTCTTCCAGCAGCAACCCAGTTTCCCTAGAAGGTTTCTCATACAGGTACCAGGTTTAACCCTGCTTAGCTTTAGTGGGCGACTGGTCTTGAGCTACAAGGTGGTATGACTTTGATTATGGTACTGTGCTAACTTTACCTTCTTCATCATAGTTTTTAGGACCCTTTTGTGACAACTGGTGCCTGTATACAAATAAGTGTCAATTAAAGGGCCAGTGGTTCAACCGTAAAGATATAAAGCTACCAGAATACTTTTTGTACCCAAAGGAAACTAAAACAATGACTTTTTTTTAACAATTCACCTCCATGTCTCTGTGTATCCATTGGTGCAACGCAGATACACCTTCTATGTTTGTTTTCTCTTTGATTTGAATGAAAACAGCATAAGCAGTTTGCGTCCAGCACATGCTTGGGAAAATGAGCTCACAGCTACACGGAGAAGACTAATTGTTTAATAAAGTTATTATTTTTATTTTCTTTTAGTTCAAAAAGTATTCACGTAGCTTCAGTTTTTATATCGAACCGCTTCTGACAATGTCTTTCATACTTTTCTGGACCTCGACAGTGTTCATTACTTTGCAGTCAATGGGACAGTCACAAGCCTCCCAGTTTTCGTCCAAAATGTCTTAAATTGTGTTCCGAGGACAAACAAAGTGTTTACTGGTTTGGAATGATATTGGATACGAGATATGACAAAATGATCATTTTGGAGAAGAGTAACCCTTTAAGTATAAATGAATGTGAATAAAAATGTCTATGTCTCAAGGTAATTAATTTCACAGTGACCATATTGACAGTATCTTGAGGTGGCCATTTTTAGTTGCATCTTTTTAGCTCATCCTCATTCATCTCATCACAATATATGCCACCTGCCATGCCTGCTCCCGAGCACACATGCCTGACACACTCCTGTCTTGTAAATTTCTTGTGATTATTTACTCAGGATGGAAATGAATAGTCAGGGAATGACAACACTGATAGTACCATGTTCACAGTACCAAGCCCTTCACAAATGATTTTACTATCCTGAAATGTAATGTTAAAAATAAACCTTTTCATGCATTTCCTACTACAAAATCTGTCATCTCTCAACAAAAGATCAACTGAGGGTCTTTAGCATTAGTAAATCATCTGAGATGATGAGTTCACTTTTGATTGTTGAAGATCTTTTTCTTACGTTTTACATTACAGCTATCGATTCTGACAAAAGCAGCATGTCAGCAACAAGCTGAGTAGGACAATATGGGTTTACTGAGGAAAAAAAGCATACATTTTAAAAGTAAAAGCATGATGTATGGTATATTTCAGAGACAGATTACAAAAGACAAGATGGAAGTGTTTCAATATTAGAACAACGTTTGTTCATTTGTAACTGACATTTTAAAAACAATTATTAACAAGTGTAAAAATTCACTTTCTTCGGTCAAAAACCCTCTTCAGGAGTATGTGCAGCTTTAAAGGTGCTCAAACGTGTCACTACAACCAATGCACAATTGTGCGTTTGATTGTTTTGGGATTTCCTTGTAAGCAGCTCTTTGTTTTCTACAAGAATGTTCACTTTCAGTTATCCATGCTTTACTTCATTCATGTGAAAATAAATACAGTACCAGTCAAAAGTTGGCACACACCTACTCGTTCTTTACTATTAATCTAAAATCAAACTGAAATATGGGAATTATGTGACCAAATTCTGTTATGTTGTCTAGACTCCAGCTCTGCACAATATGTTCGCTTTTTTATTCTTCACTTTTGATGAAGTTTGCTGGACTCCTGGTGGCTGCCTTTCTTTTAATATTCTTTCTGACTTATCGTTTCTTTTTATTTTTAACAAAGCATTTTTAGTTGTGTAAAGAGATTCATAGATAGGCACAATTTATTGTCGTCTATAAAACTAATTTCAAGCAGTTAAGCAGAAGCCTCTAGATCAAAAGGTTTTTAAGATCATGAAAACATTTCTGTCAAGTGCGTCCAAATCTACAACACTGACATCCTCACTTAAAAACAAATTGTTCTGTAAAAATTGTTCTGTAATAAGCATATGTAATATTGCAATGGTCTGAATCTGTGCACAAGAAATTGATTATCGTTATAAATAATTATGCTCTGACAATGGGAGTAGTAAAACTGGCACATAACATCTGATTGATATTGTAGTAAATTTGAAGCAAACAACACTGGTTCTGTGTCAAAGTTTCCCTCTCCACACAGTCAAACATACAACAAACAACTGGCATTACTGATGGAACAACATTTTTCTCTATACATCTCATACAAAAATAAAAAAATGTCATTGTTCCAATCTCTCTCTCTTTTTTTTCCTTCTTTGACTCTATATTGCACAGAGGTAGTGACTATTAGGGTAAAGGGGAGGTGACCTAAAAATTGAGACAAAATGGCATCTTCTTGTAAAAAAAAAAAAAAAAAAAAAAAAAGGTCTTTTTGTAGTTGTGATGTTTTGTTGTGGCCAAGAAGAATTGTAAAAGAACAAACTATAATACTGCAATCACATACAAAAGTAGTCCGTCATTTTGTACATTTTATACAGTGTTAACACTTAATCATTGATTTTCTTCTTTTTCTCAAAAAGGCAAATGGTATTTTCCATGTATGGACCAAACTGATGCACAGTCTAAGCCAGGGGGTCCACCAGGGGCTCCTCATCGCCCCGTGATAGCAGTTCCTTCTTCTCATCTGTACTGGCCAGGGAATGGCGGCTGTTGTGAGCTCCCATGTACAGAGTAGCATACACAGGATTCGTGAAGTTGGTCGGCTACAAAAGAAAAAGTTGGAAATATATGGGATCAGTGGCAACTCGGAAGAATGTAGCTGTTTGATGTATGCAGGCTCTTTGCATGAAGGTAATTTGCAGTAATTAGACCATCTGCCATTTTAAAGTTTGGGGTTAATACAATTTTGTAATGAGCAGAAAGTTCATTTCTGTTCTTCTGTTATTCTGTTCATTTATCATAAATGTATTATGTGTCCTTGCTGAATAAAAGTATCAATTTCTTGAAAAAATACATAAAAAAAAAAAAAAAATATATAAATATATATATATATATATATATATATATATATATTAAGTTTTGT
>JAUYWG010000045.1:106633-120795 GCA_034779775.1 Enteromius afrohamiltoni
ATATATGCAGTTTGCTGTCATCTCACCTTGTCGGGATCTAGTGTGAAGTCAGCATCCAACAATTCTCCAACGTCGTCATCTTGCTCTCCTTCATAAATCTTATAGGCTGGGTTTCCAATCTCAACATTCATAGCGCCATTTGTCATTCTCTGATGCTGAAAGCCTTTGGCTCTGCAGATACACAATACACAGTTTTTACTCACAGGAAATGAGGTTGTGAGGTCAGTATTACACCTTACAAAGCAGAAGAGGCAGAAATACAGCCACAACACAGAGGGATGCCACTAACAGTCACTGGAACAACCTAAAATTAAGCAACACCATCGCAAACCCAGCATTTACCAAAATACATAGTATGCATCTAAACCTTCAGCCTGTAACCACAATTTTAAATCAACCAACTTAATGAAAACTTTTTATTAAGGTACAAGTACAAAAGTATGTGTATAAACATGGTTGAGCTGCATGACTATAAGACTTCAGTTCATCTTTAAAACACAAAAGAAGATATATTTGAATAAAACTTGAGACATTTATGTCCCTCCTTTGAATGTCCATTTCACCAAAACATCAAAAAC
This sequence comes from Enteromius afrohamiltoni, assembly GCA_034779775.1. Classification (NCBI taxonomy): domain Eukaryota; kingdom Metazoa; phylum Chordata; class Actinopteri; order Cypriniformes; family Cyprinidae; genus Enteromius; species Enteromius afrohamiltoni. The sequence continues at coordinate 107,212 of JAUYWG010000045.1, forward strand.
CGTTCATAAAGACACATCGACATGACACATAAATAAATACAGTTATTGTGTCTCTTAGGAAGAAACACCACTTTATTCAGTTGGATTACTTTTACAATCTCTATAGAAACGTTTAGAAGTTTGAAAGTTTGATTGTATGGACTTTCACTGAAGAGATGGAAATCTCACAGATTTCAGTAAACATACATTCTTTTTTGTTTCAACTATGAATAAAAGTCTTTGGGTTAAGGGCGAATAAATTAACCCTGTGATATGCAGTTCAATTAAATTTAGCTTGCGTGGTCACAGGCGTATGTTTAGTGACATGTAATTAACTACAACTTTAGATGTGGTTTGTTCAGTGTAAAAAAAGTATATGTATATTTGTTTATAGGTCTTTGAATCGGAATTGTTAAATGTCACATCCAGTTTTATACAAAAAAGCAGTAATAACAGTGAGTACCACAGTGTGACATTATTATAAATGTATTTCAATCAAAAACAATTATAATCAGGTCTTACTGCCCTCACTAGTAAAAAATAAGCATATGAAATGCTGATAAGACTAAAACTTTCTTTTAAGGATTCGTTAACTTCCAGAATAAAAATTACCCGATAATTTACTTACCCCCGTGGCCATCTTTTTTCTTCATTCAAAAAGAAATAAAAACATTCCACCATAGGACATTTATTTTTTTAGAAAATGGCAGATGGTTTCACTTGATAAGGACCCTACTCCTCAAGACAGATAATGTAGAACCCTTTAAAGGCACTGAAATGCATTTCCATTGAAGCCCAAACAGAGAAAAATACTGGAATGTTTTCCCTTAAACACCTCAATTTCTTTTCAACTGAAGAAAGAAATAAACATCTTGGATTGGTGTAAGTAAATGAACATGAAATTTATATTCTGGAAGTGAACAAATCCTTTAAGAGAAGCCCATCAAATAGCCACATTATCTTGATAAACACTGGGTTTTAAACATGGCACATGTTCAACAGATGCAGTCCTGCTGAGAACCGATCGTAGATAAAGTATTACAGCGGGACCAGTATGGCACTGTTGAAAACAAATACGACAGGCTCTCACAGTCTAACACAACTAGATCTATTTTTTTGTTCTCGATTAACACCTTCTCATCTGAACAAGGCACAAACCACTTGTAGGGTTAAGTCAGGTGGTTTGACAGAGGTATGACAGAAAGAGATCGGGTGAGACCATGAAGACAACAAGAACACTTGGACCACAAATCTCTAAACCAGCAAGAAAGATGGATTGAATGGGAGAGAGACAAAATAAAGACATAATGGACAAAGACCGTTACCGCGGTCGTTTGGAGCAGGATTTGCCAAGCCTACGGAAAAGAGCAGATGCGTTTTACCAAGAAAGAAGGAGAGAAAAGAGGTGTTTTGGGATGGGAAGTTTCTTATATTTCAAATTCTGAACAGTACAACACATTAGAGAAGAGAAAATCTTTTGAAAAAGAAGTTCAGAAGTACAATTTTAAAAAATACTCACCCTCTCATTCTTTTCCTGTACCATAATACTGCTCCTCCAACCAGCAACACCAGCAGTATCAGTAAAACCAATGGAATAACTATTGAAGCTGTCCCTAAAAGAAACAAATGTTATTATAACAAGTATTAAAACATAATACTAGGCAATATAGATCTAGAATTCAAAAACTGTACTTACGGCCACTGGATTCAGTATTGGGAGTGGGATTCTCACATCGATAACCCTCCCATCCCAGAGGACATCTACATAAAAAACAGAGGAATTAAAGAATGAAATGGCAGGAAATAATGTGGTCCCTAAATCAAGCTTTTTAAACCCACCAGCAGGCATCAACTATGTGAATTATGCTGGTAAAGAATAACTGTGTGTTCACACTGCAAGCTGCAAAGGCGTCAAAACTCGCCCTGGCCGCCCTGCCAATGACACTGTACAGACGCACTAATGCTCTGACGCACAGTAGATTGAATGTTTGTCTTGTATTTAAAGGGGCCGCAAATCAAACAAGCTTGTTAATCTTGAAATTCCTGCTTATTTTCAGAAAATACATAACGTTATTGCACATTAGAAACTCACCAGGAACCCCAACAATCTCGTACACCTTGGTGCATGCATTGTTTTTTTTTTCCCCTATACGCCATCAAGGACACGTTGTAAACTACTGGGAAACCCGCCACACCAATTATTAACTTCTCCTCCATTCTTCTTCTTTGTTGCTTAATGGCGGTCGGACTTCTACATTCCGATTGGTTGCCACCGAACCGCATCACAGCTCATTACCATAATGTTGACCTGATTTCAACTGTCCTCGAAGGTCTAGCTGTCCAAGACGCACCGCTACTCGCCGCCAGCTCACACTGAAAATGAATGACGCCGGCGGTGTGAACGCACAGTAAGGGACTTAGCATCAACCTTTGTGGTACTCCAGTGGCAAAGGTTCTGAACTCTACAACACTTGCCCAGTTTATAGAAAATACACGTTGGATTGCATACAAACCACTAAAACACTAACAGCGAATGCTAGTATCTGCTGGTTTAGAAGACTGAACTATTAAAGAAAATCAGAAATCTTAAAAGCTTTTCTAATTGGAGTATTGGGATTATACATGCTATCTTCACCTGAAGGAACTTTGAAGATCGAAAATTATTTGGTGGGGGAGCATGTGATTGTGTGTTCAACAGGGTACTATTAAATATGTTTAGGATATACAGTATGACTTGGTAGGTAAGTTATCATTAACTAAAACTAAACCTATTACAAACTAGTTTTCAGTAACTAAAATAAAACTGAATGCAAAATATAACTATTAAAAGAAAAACACAAAAAATAAAAACTAAACTAAAAAAAAAGTAAAGTTTAACTTTACAATAAACTGAAACTGAAAATGAAAAAGGCAAACTAGAAATATATATATATTTAGTAACATATTACATAATACTAAAATAACACTGCTTACTTGCACTGTGGGAACTTTGAGGCACTAAGAGAGCACTGGCCATTAGCACAGTATCCTTCACATGTATAACAGCTTGACTGGATTCTGCCATTGGTACACCTAAAACACACAGTAAACATATGTACATCAGTTATATATATATAAACATAGAACAATTAAAGAAGTCATGCAGATTGTGCCAAAATACATCACCATTGCACTATGGGTTAGTTAAAATTCTTTCATATATATATATATATATGTATGAAAGAATTTTATATATATATGTAGATATAAACAAATAAGAAATTTTGTGGGTGCAGAAACAAAAAATTAAAATCCACATTGGTGAAGTCACACAGTCATTGATAGACAGATCGTTAATGGCTGGTCTTTACATGGCTGCTCATATCTAATGTTAACCTACAAAAATGTGCCCTATTGAAGTGTCTGTGTGGAGTATGGAAGCTGAACAGTAGCTCACTGCTGGACAGATGGAGACGCTGTGCACTTACTTATTCTTAAAATACTCCCTCTGTAACAAAAGGGACAAAGACGTGTAGATCCATAAGCAGGGTTTTATTAACAGACATGGTCATACAGGCTGGGTCAACAGTGGTGAACATTGCCAAATAAAGGAGGTTGCCAAAAACACAAGAAGAGTCCTGAAAGAATGCATGGGTCGATCAAGGAGCAAACAGTATCCAGAGGGGCAAAAGAGAGCAATAATCCAAAAGGCAAGGCTCGGTACACGGGACAACACAAGGTAATCAAGACAACTAAGAAACAAGAACGCTTTGTATAAGGAAAGCTTAACACTTGTTGGTTTGACTGACGAACACAAACAACTTTTTAAGGGTAAACAAGGAGGCGGAGCTGATTAATCCCTATGGAAGCTAACAAGGGGGCAGAGACTGAACAGGGGAAACACTTCATAATAAGAGTCCTTAGATTACAACTGGAACAGGGAGCACAGAGGGGTTAACAATGGCATCTGCAGCCAAGACAGTACAGGCGAGTTCATAGGTTGGCCAAGCGGAGCATGCGGGACAGACACCCTTCAGGGTGGGGCAGATGGCAAAGACACCCTCCAGGGCAGGTCGGATGACTCAGGAACCCTCCAGGGTGGAGCAGAGGAAGCAGAAGGCCAGGGCAGAAGATATAACACAGAACTGTCAATGATGGTCTCCATTGCCATGACTGAGCAGGGCAAGGTGTTCTCAGCCTCCGTGGCCGTGACTTGGCATGACGAGGACTCCAAGACGGCCTCCTTAGCTATGAAAGGGCAGGATGAGAGTTCGATGGTGGTCCTTATGGCCATAACAGTGCAGGACGAGAGGATCTCAGCCTCCGTGGCTGTGACCAGACATGACGAAGACTCGACGATGGCTTCCTTGGACGTAGCAAAGCAAGGGTTCTATGGCAGCACCTTATGGCCGTGGCAGGGCAGGACAAAGGTTCAATGGCCTCCGTGGCCGGGTCTAGGCATTCTGAGAGTTCTATGGCAGCCCTTATGGCCTTGGCAGGGCAGGACAAAGGTTCAATGGCCTTTGTGGCTGGGTCTAGGCATTCTGAGAGTTCTATGGCAGCCATTATGGCCTTGGCAGGGCAGGAAAAAGGATCAATGGCCTCCGTGGCCGATGCTAAGCATGATGAAATTTCAATGGCGGCCCTTCTGGCTTCTGGCTCAAAATGGTAACTGCCATAATTAGGAGATAGCGGCGCTAGCTCACATTTCTCCATGACTCCCACAGTAAACGCAGAGCCAGCACACAAAAGGGCAAAGTCAATAAAATCTTTGAGTGACGAACGAGGACCCTCGCTGATTATTCTTGATCTGAGCGGGCAATCAACTATAAGTAGTAACAGTCTACTTATATAAGATTAAAATAACTTAATAAGTAGAAAATCTGGCAGGTTCCAAAGACTTGCGAAGTCCAAGTACTTGTGCACATAGACGTGGTCATACAGGCTGGGTCAACAGTGGCGAACAGGGATGATAGAGGCAAAACACAAGAAGAATCCTGAAAGAATGCAAGGGTTGATCGAGGAGCAAACAGTATCCAGAGGGGCAAAAGAAAGCAATAATCCAAAAGGCAAGGCTAGGTTGGTACACGGGAAAACATACAGTAAACAAGACAACCAGGACACGGAAACGATTTAATACACTGCAGTTTGACTGATGAACACAAACAACTTTTAAAGGATTAACAAGGAGGCGGAGCTGATTAATTGCTATGGGAGCTAACAAGACGGGGTAACACATATAACTGTCCGGGGTGGAGTACTTTCTGGTGGAGCTCGAGGGCACTCCTGGCTGGTGAACATCATCATTGTTGGTCATACAGATACATTTTACAAACATGTAAATGCTCTACAGTTATTTGTGTGCACTCACAGTAACAACAAATTATTGTGTTTTAGAAAATAATGAAATAAATCAGGCGTGATAATAAAGGGCTTCAGGATTGGCGACACGATAGACATTTCCCATATCAAGATGCTGAACGAGCCAAATGAAGAAGAATTGAGATTAAGAAAGTAAGTGGATCAGTTTTAATTCTTTGTAGCCCTAATTTTTGTTTATGTTTACTAGAGCATAAGCTTGTGTACCTGCATGTAACATCTCCATTTGACTGGTTGATATTGGGAATGCACTTTCCATCACGGCAATAGTGACACTTGTCCACTTCACAGTTGTTGCCGATGAAGCGTGGAGGGCAGCGGCATTGCCTTGACCCATCGCTCGACTGCAAACATGTCCCTTCATGATCACAGAATCCATCACATGACCCTGTTAGAGAAGCAGAGGACACTGATTAACATCCCACTAGTTCATCATGGCTTAAAGATTACCTTTAGACCATGTGCACACTTCATATGCTAATGCGTCCTGGAACACAATGAAGGCCCTATCCATTTTTTTAATTATCCAATGTGTGGGTTTAAAGTGAAACAGTGGAAATGACAGAAATGGAGACTTAAACAATTACTCCTTTATTTCTCTAGCACTTACGATATTGGCACTGGTCTCCCAGGATGTCTGCAGGGCAGCTGCAGGTAGGCTGGTTTCCACGATTAACTGTGCAGTTTCCTCCATTCTTACAGTATTTCTCACATGTGCGCTGATTACAATTAGGTCCTGTGAAGCCTGCCAGACAACGGCAAGTCGGAGCTCCTAAAAAGATTATATGTTTATACATTATTTTTGTTTTGTTATTATTATTACAACATAATAAACCTTCTGCACGTCAACATCATTTTTAGCTACCATTACTACAAACATGAAAGTGCAGAGATCAGCCAGGTGAGCCCAGAAGCAGGTGAGCTATGTCTCTCAGGATTCACTAAAATGTCATACAGCAATGTAATGTAAGATTAGACAAGTGAGAAGATATTTAAAATCATATGGTTTGTTTTTGTACACTACCTGTGGGTGATGCGGTACACGTTCCACCATTTTGGCAGTACATTCTGCACTGGTTGAGCTCACATCTCTCTCCTCCATAGTTGGGCTGACAGCGACATTTGGGCTGTTTTCTGGCATTTAGAACACAAGTTCCTCCATTTAGACACAGCAGAGTACAGGTGCCACTCGGAGCTGATGGAAGACAAAGAAACAGATAAAAAGAGCTTGTTTTATAACTTGTTTTATGACGTCAACCTGAGTGAACGATCCATTTTATTTCCATAATGTGACATTTCAGAGTAAATCTTGATATTCAGCAAGAATACAAATGCAGAATATAATTTGATAACTATTTTTTTTACCAGCCAAATCAAAACTATGCCAAACCAAATAGTTAGTTTGCTAAACCAATACCTGAAAGCTATTTTTCCACTGTAGAACCTGTAGAAATAATCCAATAACCCATGCAGCCTAACTTACCTCAGTAGAAAAATCATCTCTACCCAAACATTTTCTTTCTCTGGGATAACACAAACCAATGAATTGTTAACAATATGATCAAAAACAAAGGCATTTCAATCAATCTAGGGAGGTTTAATTAAATGCTGGTTTTCATGAAATCATTTCTTTGATAAATGCATTGTCTAAGTTAGTGGACATCAGTAAATTGACCTTGCTGAGCTCTACTTTTTAAGCTACAGGAACACCACTGTCTTTGTCCATACTCCTTTGTTTGTTTATCGGTCTGGCTAGTGCCTGAAATGAAACAGCTAAAACAGTTAAAAGGTTTTTTTAACATTACATTACATCCTGTTTGGCTGCTGAAACAGTTATAACAGACAAACATTTGCAAAGAGCAAGAGTCAACAAGTTCTGATGGTTATGATGTAACCATTATTTGAACTGAATCACTGAAGAGTGTACATTTCCTCTATTGATTATAACATCTTTATGATTATACATTGAATCTGTGTTTCCTATAAATTCTGGAGGGTTTTCTTACACAATGTTTTGATTGAAAAATAAAATAAAATCGTTGTTCTAAGCAGACACAGACATCAAGAATCAGTGTATGAATCTCAACAACGGTGCTAAACAGTATATTCAAATAAAAGAAGTTACAAAGGCTATTTTTGCTAATAATTTATTCATTCTGCAATGCATGATGGGAGCCATGGATGAGTTTTGATTGGCTACAACTTTTCTGATGGTCACCATTGTGATTCCCACGCTGATTCTTGAAGTCTGTGTGTCTAAGTTAAAATGATTTTTCTTCTTTTTTTTTTTTTAGGGTTAGGGTTAGGGTTAGGGTTAGCGTTTGATCAAATTCTGTTTTTTTTTTATATCTGTCTGACAACACTGAGAAAACCAGATCTTATGTACTTCACAGTGATGGTAACATCCTCAAAGAATTCTTAACTTGTTCAGATCACTACATGATTATCATGTGATGACTTTCACTCTTTGCTTGTCTGTCTGTTACAACTGTTACAGCAGCCAAACAAAATGTAAAAATAAAAAGTCAAGGGTCAAAAGCCCAAGTAAAGTAAATACTGAACACTAAAACTGTGACAAAGAAATTGTGATTTTCTTCTTTGGTGATTCTGCTTTTTAACATCAAGTGTCTTCAATAATGGTCAATCATCACTTAATTAATCACCTGATCATCATCTCATTAACTTTAACACTGCTTCAGTGTTTTTAAGACTCTATAGTGTGGACACATATAGACACTTGGGAGTGTTCATTTAACACCGTTAAATGCTGTGCAGTATATTTTACTTAAATATTTTATTGAGTGCAACTTGTTACGAGGAGTTTATTAAGTACATTTTACAAGTTATTTTGTTCAGAGAACAAAAAAAAGATTAACTCCTGCTTAATTGCACTCTTTATAAAAATATCTGTCCCCCCACAGAAAATAAAGTCTTTTATAGTATTGTGCTTATCATTTGGCAAAGAATGGCTGCAGTGGGACAGTTTTCATGCACACAGCTGATTATTGAAATCTTTACAGCCACTTTAGTCACTTTACAGAGCTTTAGTCGGTAACTACCGCATGTGCTGTGAATTTTACCTGCTTTTTTACAGACTTTTCCAATCAAGTTGAATAAATTTACATTTTGCACTTTGACAGCCAGTTTGAGATAGTAAAATCTACATTTTATTATTGCGTGTATCGGATAGTTAACAGAATCAAATGACTGGGACACTTTTTTATAATTGAAATGACTTGAAAAAAGTGTCCCAATCAACCTGAATTGACCCTATTCTTTGAAATACAGATACCCCAAATACATACTTCATTAATTGTTAATTAGTTATTTGTGATGTTAATTGTGAATAATAATTAAATAAATGTAACTGAATAAAAAATAACTTAAAGTATGTAGCTAGAAGGTTAGCTGGAATGTAACCTAACTACTTTAATTTAGAGTAGCTTGTAACTGGTCAATCTATTGATTCAATTTATCATTCTGTTATTCTTGCACCTCTGACTGCCACTGTGCTCTTACTGTATGTGTCCTCACTCCTGTCGCTGACTGCATAGCATGGGAACACATTGCACCAGTCACACTGACTAAGCCATTAAATGATGTCAGTGTTCATTCAACAAATACCTCATGATATTGCAGCATCCATTTCCCTTTTCAAGTGATTTGAAAGGTCACAGCTTTATACTTACAGACTGGGGACAGCGTTGGCGTCGGAACCTCCACGCAGGTGCCATTGTCCAGTATTCTACCATTGGGACACATACAGACTGGGCCGCTGGGGCTGAGCAGACATAACCACTCACACTTCTTCCTGTCACATGGGTTGGCCACTATGAGATAAAATAGCACATTAAGCATGAATGATCAAACTAACCTTAAAAGGTTAACCTTAAAATAAAACCTGTATAAATTATTCCCAGTAAGTTTCTCCCAGATTTATTTCCCACACTTACTCTCTGGCTGTTTGTAAGGGTGGTACAGGACCAAATCTGTGGCATGGTTCATTCCTGTTGTCAGATGCTCTACTGCACTCTTGCCAAACTTGTTGACGCGGAAGACAAAGTTGTTGTGATAGGTCACACCATATATGAAATCCTCAAAGATGTCGATACTAAAAGGATGGTGCAGATCTGAGAAAGTGATAGAAAAACTCTGTCAAATGTCCAACATTTAATCTGTTAGTTGTTTAAAATTCGGCATTAAATTAAGTTAAATTAGATATAAATGTTTTTGTACTAGTGCATTATTTACTTTTCTACAAGTGCATTTTTTTGTACTAGTTTATTATGATCTTTTTGTACTAGTTGGTGCAAGACACTATATAGGCTAGTTCATTTATGTACGGTAGGTGAAGATAGCGAAATAAAGTGAACCGAGACATATTACGGCCAAAAATTCTTCATACCAGTAAAATTTTATAAAAAAATTGGGTCCAAAAACGATCCAGACCATGGTTGCTTAAGTATTTTTCTTTAATTGCTAACATAAACTTTTCACACCACAGACTAAACAAAATTAAGCATTGCTTGGTATTTGGTTGACCTAAATTGGTACTATGTAATTGTGAACTCAAAATTCTCAGCTGAACAATTTTTGGTTAATTGTAATTCATCACGTACCTTGTCGTAGTATTCAAAGAGGTCTTGTCAAATTTTATAAAGTATAGTGAACAAACTGTGATAATGCGAGAATGTGTGAATAAATTGTGTTTTGACCTCAACTGATCAAGCGAGTGACTCAACTGTTTTTAACACTGGAGACAGCAATGACCGGATCAGTTCCATTCAGTCTAACGCTCCCGATGACAGAGAGTTTGGCATCAGCCCAGTACAGACGCTCATTAAAATAATCCACAGCTAGACCTGGAAAACAAACCCAGCAGAAGTCACATGACCAGTGTCACAGGTGTGTGAAGTTGAGTGTGTGGTGTTTGATTCACATGATGGCTGACCTGTGGGCCACTGGATGTTTTCATGCACCAGTGTCTCTCTCATGGTGCCGTCCATAGCTGCTGTCTCGATCTTAGGGTGGTTTCCCCAGTCAGCCCAGTACATGGTGCTTCAACGGTTAAAATAGTTTTAATACCAAGCCAAATACTTATTTCAAGAGTGTTCTCCTAAGTATGAACTGTATAACTGACTTAGCAAGTACTGCTAATAAATGTAGTGTTGTGCAGTAAAAATATGCTGAGCTAGTGCTGATGCTAAAAAATGCCAGGGAAGCATCCACTGTCTGTTAATTATCTGCTCACCCTCTCGGAGGGTCCACTACGATGGCGTAGGGCTCATCAATCATGCCAGAGATGAGTGTTTTACGATTCCGTCCGTTCATCTGCGCCACCTCGATCACATCCCGACCTGAGTCTGTCCAGTAGATGTTGTTGGCCACCCAGTCCACAGCAATCCCACGAGGCATCTTAAGGCCAGGAATCTATAACAAATCATTCCTTCTGTTCAATTCGGTTGGAAGAAGCTAATTTTTTATACATTACATTATTGTGTTACTTCCTAAAAAGGAAACAAATTATTTTACTTAGTTACATTTTATTTATTAATGCGTTACATTATTTTGAAATCTCGGCAGGGATTACTTGTTGTGCCTCTATTAATGATTTTTTAAATGAGCATGCAGGAGTTGTTGAGCAACTAAGGTAACAAATGCATATTAAAAGTCAATGAAAGTGTTTTTTGACCTTGCATGCATTTCAACCTGTTGTTGGGGACTCCCAAAACCTAATTATGAACCTTTCTTTACCCATAACTTTTTTTTTCTCATCAAAAGTGAAATGAATCAGCCTTAGGCTAAAGGTAAAGTAACATTGTTTAATAAATGGGAATAATATACACATTTGTTTTAACATATTTAATTATTGCAGGTGTCATATTCTGAGTTTGCAACTCAGTTTTTATTTTTTAACTCAGTTACAGTTTTTATTCATTTTGAGGAAAACTGAATCTGTTTTTGTGCAGGTGACATGAGTAAATACATGTTCACATTTACTTTATAAACTTTAACACGACAGTAACACCTTGTTCACACACAATACCTCTGAACTTATTCCTGATTTCTCTTAACCTGTGTCATGGAAGCTGGCAGTCAATCCATGGGAAAACAAGGCAAATGGCGTTACTTATTTGAAAATGTTATTCAGATATTTTCTTACAAATTAAAAGTAATGTGTTACTTTACTAATCATCTTACTAGTAAAAAGTAATCTGGTTACATAACTCATGTTACTTGTAATGCGTAATGTTTGTGTTGTTAGGGTTCTTTAGGGAGACTTCTGAGAACAAATACAGGTTGGAAAATCAATCAGCAAACAAACAAACTGTTTTTGGACAATTAAAAAGAAATTTACTCTTACATTGAGGCCAGGAATGTGCTGTAACGTCACTGAGAAGCACTGACCTCTAGATCGGTAACTCTAGAATCGGTCTGTCTTCGGTTGCGGTTTGAGTTTGGCGAGGCGGGTCCAGCAGAAGGCTGTTCGAAGGATGAGATTCTGCCCGTGTGCCAGTTTGTCCAGAAGATCCGTTTGGATTTGATGTGCAGGTCCATGGCGTCGATTCGTACATTGGCGTCTCCTTGGAAGGCCTGTTCATATATCCAGTTTTGCATTCCAGGATACAAACTGCGAATTTCATTATCATCGGCCACGTACAGAGCTTGTTTGTCACTGCCTAGAATGACAGATAGGGGGTGTCATAGCACAATGACAGAAAGGAAATGTAAAACTAAAAACAAAATAACAGCCTCAATAAAATAAATTTAGAACTTAATCTGCATACATACAATATACTGTCATTAAGCGATATCAAGAATATAGAACATCTGAACTACTGGATTTTTTTATTATTGCAAAGCGTAAACTATATTATCCCACAACAATGTACCACTTCTCTATGTAAATAAACACCTTTTGCTGAAAGGACTTAGTTTGTCATCACTTTGGTTACAATCCGTGCTGGGATTTCAATTCTCCCAATGTTACAAATTTAAGTGTGCGACCCATATACCCCTAGAACACCAAGGGTTGTAACATTTTTGGGGGTTCGTCCGGGATATTAAAGGTCCCTATGTTTTTTTTCTGTGGACAATGGTATTGTTGTGCTCTGCACGGTTGGCAAAGTCCATTTGGATAAAAAGTACATCCAACTTTATCCACATAGATACAGTATATTCACTTAAGAGCTACAGTATACATCCTTCGTGATGTTGCAAATGTTTATTATTGCTCAGTTCAAATCTGCTAAATGTGACAAGTAAATAAGGCAAATATTAAGAAGACATTATGCTGTTGATATAAAGTTATGAAGATATTTTAATCATTAAAATCAAGATTTCCTGAAAAACTACTTTGAAAGAATTTGGATTGTAAAAACAAATAGACTCGACTTGTTTGACACGTACTGTCAGCCTTGCAGGTGTCGTTCACTTTGATGAAGTTCTTGTAGCAGCTGCATTTGTGAGAGCCTTTAGTGTTGTTGCAGATGTGAGAACAGATCCCAAACTGCTTGCACTCGTTCACATCTGTTGAGAGAAAAATGACAACATGGACAGGCACAAAAACATCAGATATAAATATAGTTATATCTACTGAGTGATTATATGATGGATTCACTCTTGTTTGACAGAAACAGATTCGTTTTCAGCCTAAATTTAGAATTTAAAATTAGTTATAAAAGGGTTAGTTTACCCAAAAATGAAAATTAAGGCCTGTGCACAGAAATATCGTGTGCAAATATTGTCAGCATTTTTTGCTGTTCATAACCACACGATTTTCACTGACGATTAATTCTACATTCATCTTCTTTGTCTACTTATTTTGTGTGCTCGGCAAGAGCATTTTGTGCTTGAGCACCACCAAGCCATGTACTGTAGCTTCAGCAGCTTCAGGCACATGAACAAAAGAGGCAATCTCACATGTGCAATGCATACACCTTACACCAGGCTTGTTGCTGCTTGATTGCTCCTGCCTGCTGAGAGTCTGCTGTGTCTTTGCGGTGTGTTTGTAGCTCCGTAGCTTTGTTTTTCTGTCTAATACTAGCTGCTGTTTATAGTGATAAATATAACCTAACTCCATCAATATTTCCTATAGTATATATCAAACCTATCTGTTTGTTGATCGTTCATTCTAAAAACCGTGAGTGCAGCTCGTTAGAAAACATATCAAACAAATTAAGAGTAACAATTTAATTGATGTTCAAAAAATAAAAGCTGTTTATAATACAGAGAAACAAATGATTA
>JAUYWG010000045.1:128695-140918 GCA_034779775.1 Enteromius afrohamiltoni
GTTTTCCTTTTTAATAAATCTGCAAAAATGTCAACAATTCTGTGTTTTTCTGTCAATATGGGGTGCTGTGTGTACAAAGAGTGAAAAATGTAAGGGGGTCTGAATACTTTCCGTACCCACTGCATATCTTCTTTAACAATTAACACGTACCGTAGATTGCTGTCTTTAGTTTTTCATGCAAAGTGAAACAGAAAACATTCGAGCCTCCCAGTATCACCAGCGAGCAGCCACTGACAGAGATGTTCAGGACTGAAGTGGACATTTGAAAATGGAAACCTACCTCTAACCCACATCAATGTGGCAGTGTGAAATGAAGAATAAACAAGATGTAGACACGTAAATGACTGGACGAAACAAAAAACATGCACAATGGAAAAAAAGTTCTCTCATTCTTTAAAATGTGCTCATGAACAAATAAATGAGAATGACAACGACCAGGTTTTTCAGGTTCATTTTGTATAGCCATCTGCCACTTGTCTGAGAACCTAACAGCAAGGCTTTCTTTCTGAACGTTGTGTTCCTGCTGTCACTGCTGGGATGTAAGGTGAAACATCTCTGCATGTGTGTTTGCCTGATGTTCATCCAGACCTATGGACTCTCAGTGCTCACATGCAGAAGCAGGCAATGGAAACCTACCGCACTTATCCTCGTCCGAGTTGTCCCCGCAGTCATTGTCATAGTCACACTGCCAGCGGCCAGGAACACAGCGATTGTTTTTACAGCGGAACTGATATGGCTCACATGTCCTCTCATCTGCATATACAGACACAACATTAATGCTGTTCAGTTCTTCTGTGGCAGCAGTATAAATAACTAAATTATAAAAACAGTTTATTATTTAAGGGATAATTAACCCACAAATCACAAATCTTTTATAATTTTAATTTTAATAACAAAACCATTACAGCTTGGTTAATCTCCAATTTCACAAACATTTTTTAAGGAAACCTAAGTGGTTTCTGTCCTCCCATTGAGATCCAACTCAACAAAAGTCAAAACAGAAACATATTAACAGAAAACACAAATGTGGTCTCTTTCTATAATAATTAGGAGGGTCTGTGACACCAGATCCTCCTATGGGCTCAGAAAAACAAATTTCCCAAAGTGGTGGAGCAGATTACGAGGGAGTTCGTCCATGTGGAAGTGAACTTGTTTGCGTCTCAAGAAATGAAACACTGGCTACGTTTACATGCAAACAAATAGTTCAGTGCTGGAGATTGTACAGGAGTGATTCTCTATCTATCTCTTCAAGCGTCTGCCTGCAGGACTTTTGTGATCTCACCAAAAGTCGGGAGATCTCGCCACTCCATTGGACTGATTTCACACATTGAATGTGGTTTCCCTAAGCATTTTGAAGCAGCATCTTGTTTCCTCTCAAGTGAATCATGGTTACAGACTTAAACTCAGACATTCTTAATGAACAATCCCTTTAAATTTTAATTCAATTTTGAATTTTAAGTAATGGATATTTTATTTGCTAGTATTTGCTTGTATATGTGCATATGAACGCACCACACTCCTCTTTGGGTTCATCTGAAGAATCGCCACAGTCATCCTCTCCGTCGCATTTCCAGCGAGCTGGGATACAGCGGCCAGAGTCTTTACAGCGGAACTCATCCACACCACATGTCATTTGAGCTACAGAAAGAGATATAAGAAAGAACTGAATTAATTATATAGCGTCTAAAAACGAGCGGAAAGTCGCTTCCTCAATTTCACCAATTACAAGGCAACCATGAAGGCGCTGTCAGTTACAAAAACATTTCTGCTTTGGATTTTAAACTCCACTGAAAATAAAGAGCTTGTGCGTGCAAAACGCTGCATGTGAACGGCCCCTAAGCCTTTGGTGACACATAAACTCCACAAAATTAAATTGTGGATCTCTCGTCTTCTCCCTCAGAATAGTAAATAAATAAATAATCAATAAATACCATCCAAGACTGATTTTTCCAAAACCCCCCATCCCCTCAAAAAGAATTTCTCATCGGATCTAAACGATTCACGTGGGTCACCTGTTTTGGCTTTAAAATGATTTTCATGCCTGATATCAATATGTGCTAATTGGTAGAAATGTTCAAACAGCAGTATTAGCAGATTTAGCTATTTTGAGAACATAACCATCCATGTTTTTATATATTAATAGGACTGACCATGGATAATGTAGTGAGATTTGGTACAAAAAAAGTATTTATTGAGTTTTCATTCATATTTGAGTTAATAAAAAAGTCCACTTACTGCAGTTGGCGGGTTCGTCAGATCCATCAACGCAGTCATTATCACGGTCACAAACCCATACGCGTGGGATACAGCGCTTGGTTATGGCACATTGGAACTGGTTAGGTGCACACGTTACCTCCGCTACATACAAAAAAATTGGTTATACTTTAATTATATTTTTAAAAGAAAAAAAAATATGTAAAAATATAAATATATAGCCTAAACCAAACACACTAAACTAAAAAAGATCATAATATGTATTTCAGTGTTCTACTTTCTAAGATTTGGGTCTGTAAGATTTTTTTATGTTTCTCTTCTGCTCACAAAGTCTGCATTTGTTTAACTAAAAATACAACAACTTTATAATGTTACAATTTTAAATAACTGTGTTTTAATAATTTTTTGCCATTTCATGGCAAAGTTCCCTGTGTTTTTTCAGCATTATGGCCCTTCCTCCTCATTTAGGATCTTCTACATCAGATATCCGGATGGATAGCCCACAGTATGGCTTTTTCAGATTATTAAAACACAAACACATCATTTTTATGTCTTGTTGTCTTATAATGAAACTCACGGCAGTCTTTCTCATCCTCTCCTTCCCCGCAGTTGTCTTGGCCGTTACAGCGGAATATTCCAGGAATACAACGACTGGGATTGGTGCATTTAAACTGACTGGGCAAACACACGTGAATATCTGCAAATCAAACACAACCAAATACATTAGTACAGTAACAAAGGTGATATGGTTATTGGAGACAGCAGAGAGAAAGTCATATTTTTAATTAAAAGATGAGAAAATGTATCTTATTACTTATTAACAAAGTAATCCAATAATCCTATAGTTCACTATTATTAATACTGTTTGTGCATATTGTGCAAATACTGTTCTTGATATTTTACAATGACTTATATTACAGTCTGGTAGACAGAGTACAAATAACAAGTACTTTAGTTTAAATACATTTACCCTCACAAAATATTACTACAATAGAAGTATACTCTAACTACTTATTTTACATGATTACTTCATTTTTATTGTTAACTTTTGAAAGTAAAATGAATTGTTGTAAATGTTTATATATTTAATTATTAGTGGATGAAGAGATTAAATCTGCATATAAGCATACGTTTTATTTTATTACCAAAACATATGCTATTATAACATTTCAATATGCATAGGCAAATAGGCAAAAACACTTTACATAGGACAAAATGTGTTAATATTTTAGGAAGAATGATTCGCAAATATACTAGTTAGGACTGCATATTAACAACCATTATTTAAAATGTTTCTAGTAATATAGTTAGATCAGCTGCAATTACATCATAAATGATCCAACAGCTTCAGTGAAAAGAAGCGGCTTGTTCATGATATAACAGTGCTATCACGCCTCGATATTTTAAGTTAATATTTAAAAATAACAAGGACCAATACGTTCTTATGAAATTCAGTGGAGTAAAAAGTGTGATATTGTATTGTGGAATATAGTGAAGTAACTTTTTTTTTTTTTATAAAAATGTAAAATGTTTTTTATAAAAACAGCAAAAATGACATTTTGCGCAGATGAGACACAGTGAAACTTACCGCAGTTGGCCTCATCAGAGTTATCCTGACAGTCGTTGTCTCCATCACAGATGTACGCTGGGTTTGTACAGATACCAGTACCACACTGGAACTGGCCTGGTCTGCATTTAAACTCAGCTGTTAAAGGAAGTATGTAGAAAAGCGCTTTTATTACACATCAGTCAGTTACTCTACACGGATAAAACATTTCTCCTACGATCCACATCACTCACGGCAGTCAGCAGGCTCGTCGGATCGGTCCCCACAGTCGTCCTCGGTGTCACACTTCCACCAGAATGGGATACACTTGTCGTTCTTGCAGACAAACTGATGAGAGATGTTAGAGGAACATGTGTCAAAGAAAAAACGCTCCGTGAAATTGTAAAGTCTAAAGTCATGATCTTGGTCAAGTATCATGCTCTCACCTGGCTGGCGGTACAGTTGGACATGCACTGCTTCCCATCAACAGCCAGGTAGAAGTTTGTGGGACAGGCACATTTGTAACCTCCACCCGGAGAGAGCAGACACAGGTTACTGCATCCACCGTTGTCTGTCTGGCACGGGTGATTTGTGACTACAACGGGAGACAAGAGAGAGCTACATTAACTCCTACAATTTCAAGAAAGATCACATCAAGGCTCAAAACAAGAAAATTGTCTTTGTCAGTGGTGCCTGACCGTCTGGCTGTCTGTAGGGGTGGTAGATGTGGATGTCCATGGGTCTGTGTAAGGTGCTGATCAGCATGGTCTTGTTGGTGCCCAGTGTTTTATGAGCTCTGTTGATAGACTTGGTCTCCCAATCGGACCAGTAGATGTACTCCTCAAAAAGAGTCATGGCGAAAATGTGCGGGATGTCCTGAGTCAAAACTGCAGCACGGACACAGGGATTATTTACGCAGTACACAGTTCTTGGTAAGCATCATAGACTTAAAAAGTAATAGTGTATAGAGTATGGTTTATTTTAATTTAATAATTTGTATAACAGTTACAATTATCTAATATTTCTGGACTGGTTGACTAGTCAAAAAAATCTTGCTTTGCTTATTTTTCAACTGGTGATATTGAACTAAAACTGGTTACAGAGTGTAAGTTTTTTCATACTATTCTCTAAATAAAAGTTTATAGTCAGTCCTGCTGCTGTACTGAATTAAATAAAAAATCTCAGCTCTGATAACATGTGACGTTTTCACAACAATAATTTTTCCCTTCACCTGTATGTCTGTTGGATCCGTCCAAGCTGGCAAACTCAATGTAGTCCTCTCTGGCATCTGCCCAGTAGATACGATCATTGATGAAGTCCAGAGTGAGGCCATTGGGCCAGGTTATTTTGTCCTGTATGATTACACTTCTGTTGGTGCCGTCCATCCCGATGCGGCCAATATGAGGATTATCCCCCCAGTCAGACCAGTACAGGTACCTGACCGAGACAGACACTTACACTTCATGATCCTTATTATCAGAAACAAGTTGAAAGGAACAAAATAATGGAAAAAGAAAGCCATTAAGGCACTCAGTGTTTACCCATTGCGGACGTCCACAGCTATGGCTCTGGGCTCCCTCAGTCCTGTGTTGACCAAGACAGTCCTGTACGCCCCGTTCAGTTTCGACACCTCAATAGTGTCCCTGCCCTTATCACACCAATACAGGTTACCCCCAACCCAATCAACAGCCAGGCCATCAGGGTTACTGAGAGACGTACGATGGAGAACCTGCAGCAGAGTCAAACCAACGTCCAGCGTCAGAAACAATTCACTTTTTAAAATGAGAGACTGAACAACTGATGAAATCATCATAACAGTTCACATTGCTCCAGTCCATTAGTTAACCTCTTGGGAAGTAAAAGCAATATTCGGCAAGGAGGACTCCATGTGTCAACCAATGGACTGGAGGCTGTAGATTATGATGATGTTTTTATCAGCTGTTTGAACTCTCATTCTGACGGCACCCATTCATTTCAGAGCATCCTTTGCACGGACACTGATGTAATGCTACATTTCTCCAAATCTGTTCCCATGGAAAAAACAACTCCTCTACAGTGCATCTTGGATGAGTACATTTTCAACAAAAGTACATTTTTGTGTGAGCTATACGTTTAATATTCAAACACAGTGCAGTTGCACGCAAATCACCTGAACGTCACTGCCATTGATGTGCATCCGTCGAATCATACTGCCTTGAGTGGTCACATCTGTCCAATAGATCATCTGCTGCCTGTAGTCGAAGTCCAAGGCGACAGCATTGTTCAGACCCTAGGAAACAAGAGCATTCATGAGGAAGCAGGCAAACATCTGGAACGAAATGTTCCGGCACAGAGCTTGTCCAATCATACCTGCTTTAAAAGTGTGTAGTTTGAGCCGTCCAAGTTGAGCTTTCTCAGGTAATACCGGTTAGCAAAGATGAGGAACGGCTCCTCATCTATTCAATGATGTCAGAAGAAAATAAGACCAATGTCAGTAAAAAAGAAACAACAGAAAAGGACACTTATTTAAAAAATAACCCAAATCAGAGCACTTCTTTTATAATGATTACAAATGAAATATCCAGTGCTGAATGTGCTTTGTGTTTTTCAGATATTTTCACAAGTGGCCCTGAAGCCAAGCAACTAGTTTAATCATCCTACAACGCAACACATCAGTAACAGTAATGGACTGAGATGGGCCGCCGGACACTTACCGGAGGTGGACTTGCAGACGGTGGGGTCAGACGGGCTAAGCTGGAAGCCATCCACACACACACAGCGGAAGCTGCCATGAGTGTTGATGCAATGTTGTGTGCAGGGATACGTGCTGGAGCACTCATCCACATCTACACACGTCTTCCCATCATCCTTCAGTCTGTAGCCAGGGTGGCATCTGCACTGAAGAGAGGAACACACAAGAACGGTAAGACCTGTTCATTTTATGTTAAATGCATTTATATAAAGGAACCACCAAAGGCACAAAAGCATGCTTCTTTTATTTCAGAAACTTTTGCTGATTTATACTTTTTTTATATTACTTATTACACTCTTTGCTAATTTATAAATACTATCTGTAGAATTCATCGTTGTACACTACAAACTTTGGTACGACTTTAGTATAGTGACCAATTCTCACTATTAGTTTATTAACATAAAAAAATTCTGAATCTTGGTATCGGAATATCACAAAGAAGAAGCAGAAACAAATGGTTGCACATGTAAGCAAATGCAAATGTAAAATAGCACAATCATCAAACAGCATATATATAAAAAACTGCCTGATGTTACTAAATGAAATGTTGACCCAGGAAGTGGTTTAGGACTGTAAAGTTTTTCAAAATAACATATTTTATTTAAACACACTGCATAAAGCATCAAAAATGCTACTGTTGCATTTTTTTAATCCAATTTGGGAAGAGTTAAATTAACAAATATACCAATTAAGAGAAAAATTATCAGCAGTGCAATGGGCAAATTTACTAAATGATGAATTGTGAAAGTAAAAAACAATTAAATCAATAAAAGTATGCAATAAGTTCCACGCTAGCACAATCTACAAATCTTTACCTTGAATCCAATCTTGAGGTCCTCACAGAGCTGAGAGCAGCCACTCATTTTACTGTTTAGGCATTCATTAATGAAGCAGTTCAGCTCATCCGTACCGTCTCCACAGTCGTCTTCACGATTGCATAGTAACACCTCACTTATGCATTTACCGTTCCCACATGCATATGCCGTGTCATTACATTTCTTTTCTGCTTGAAAAAAAAGAGAGAAAACCGTTAAACAGATGCACAGATTTGACTGGCCCTGCTGGTTTCTTCTCTAACCAAAGCCTTTTCAAATATATGGCAAATTACATAAAATCTGTTGGATTTAGCATATGTCATAAGTGTCAATTTTTTTGAAGTTGAGATTTATAAATCATCTGAAAGTGGAATAAACAAGCTTAAACAAGCTTTCCATTGATGTATGGTTTGTAAGAACAGGACAATATTTGGCCAAGATACAATTATTTGAAAATGTGGAATCTGAGGGCGCAGAATAATCTAATTATAAAGAAAATCATCTTTAAATTGTCCAAATGAAGTCCTTAGCAATTGTCACGCCCAGCTGGAGTTAGGCACTCCAGCCTTAGATTCTTTTCTGTGTGTTTGATGTCTGTCTCCCCGTTTCAGTCACCGGACTCCATTCCCCAGAATGCACCTCTCCCCCACAGCTGTTGCTAGTTAGGTTCAATCATTCAATCAGTACCACCTGTATAATTACCGGTTTGTTTGTCTGTCTGTTTATGGATCATTGTTGATGTATGTCCAATGTTTTACCGTCAACCCGAGCCTTATTCATTCGTGTTCCTGTTTTCATTTTGTTCTGTCTTTTGCATTACCCGTTGCCTATTTCTGCCTGTTTCCCAGATATTCTCTCTGTCTCTTCCCATGGACGGAATTACGGTATTTGATATATACAAAAAAATCTTCATGGAACATTATCTTTGCTTAATATCCTAATGAGCTTTGGCATAAAATAAAAAAAAAAAGACATTTGATCTATACAATGTATTGTTGGCTATTGATATAAATATACCCGTGCTAGTTATGACAGCTTTTGTTCTCCAGGGTCACATATTGTATTCGTTTGTCTGCATTGTTGTGTGACTCAGCACTAGTTTAGCCGAATCCCAAATGCATGAAGCCACATAGACTGTCGAACAGCTTTGTCATGGAACAGGGCCAGAGATATCACCCGGATTAGCATTTAGTTCATACCAGGCCCGTTGCAGTGAGGATTTTTGGGAGCTTCGTCTGAATGATCGTGACAATCAAACTCTCCGTCACACTCCCAGGATTTCTGGATCAGACAGCGGCCATTATCACAGCGGAACTCACTGGCCTTGCATGCAGGATACTCTGAAAAGACCCATGATCACAATTTATTAAAAAACATCCACTTGTGTAGTTATTGCTACCAAAATATTAAAACAGATTCTCTGATGTATTATGTTCTCTTATACCTCCCTCTATCTAAATACTCGTGTGCATTAAATTCTACTTGGATTATGCGTTGCATCTTTCAGTTTAGTTTTTAACAATATTATCCTTGAGATGTGGTTAGACTCCAAAAACCTTTAGACATGGCTACGGAAATGAACAAAAGTCAGTGTTATTTTAATATAATTGATGTACTATTATAGTTTCTGTTAATATTTTGAAGATTTAGATTTTTTGATTTTCTGATTTAAAAGAAAATAAACTCTCTAAATTCGACTCCTAAGTGCCTGTATTTCTATTCTCTTGCATTCATTTCCATCTGAACGTCTAGTGTGAACAATCCTTATAGAAGGCAATATATACTGTATTGTATATTTGCAATCTTTTAAAATTATTATCAGTTAATCATGTGCAATTAGAGATACTGTATACAAATACTCTGAACAACTCTAATTCTTCTGTACTGCTGACTAAAGCCTTGATTTAATTTAAGTGAGAGTCAAGTATTGACATCCTCCAAATCATTAGCTATAATTCATCCCATTATTTGGTAATTATGAGATAATAATCTCAGTTTGAAATAATCAGGACCTTACCGCACTCCAGAGACTCGTCGGAGCCATCGCTGCAGTCGTTGTCGTGGTCACATACGAAGTGTTTAGGGATGCACTGTCTATTCTGGCACATGAACTCTCCCGCCTTACATGTGTTATTGAACACTGCGTGAAAAAGAGACAAGGACACGCTTGAAGGTGAGTGATTCATGCCGTATTGTCACCAAAGCGAGTAATGCGTGTGATGGCTCACCACAGCCAGCCTTCACACTCTCGTCGGCTCCATCCGGACAGTCTCTGTCTCCGTCACACACCCAGCGCTGGGGGACACACTTGTGTGAGTCGGGACATTGAAAGGCATCCGCGCTGCACGTCTTGTTCTCTGCGAGTTAAAAACACACACCATTCAGAAACATAGAGAACAATTCCCTCTCATTTATGATGTTGATAAATGTCTGTGATTTATCAGTCATGCTTTGACGCGTCACACTTTGAGATGTCCTATTTCCTGCTGGTTTTAAGGATCAGCACTCACTGCATCTGCTGTCCTCATCTGTTCCATCTCCACAGTCGTCCGCCCCATCACACACCCAGCTGCTGGAAATACAGCGATGATTCCCGCACTCAAACTGTGTCGCCGAGCAGAACTTGTCTGAGCAGAATCATTAAGTGAGCCCTTAGTTAATTATGCAAAAGATTCTTCACAGAAAGAACTTGTTTAAAACATTCTGGAAAGGCTGACCTAAAATGAACTGTTCAAAACAGGAATATAAACCTTATAAAACATCCTTTGGAAAAATGAATAGATGTTTGCCACACAAAAACACTGAATACATAAAAAGAGGTTTTTTTCATGTTAACCCAAGTTGTATTTAGTTCAATTCATGTTTAAAAATAATAATGGTTGCGCTGTTTTACCGTATGTGCACTTGTACTTACCTAAGTAAAGTACTGGTAATAAAAGGTAGCTACATGAGGTACTGTAGGGTTAGGTTTATGACCTAGGTCTTGTCATTTGTATAATAAGGACATAGTATGTACATGAGGAACATGACTGTAAAATAAAGTGATACCATAATAAAACTACTATTAACAGTTTGGTAACACTTTTGTTTAGGAACCAGTTCTTACTACAGTGAACTAGTTGCATGCATATTACCGGCATGCTGGCTGTTTTTTACTATTTATGAAGCAGATATTAAAGGGTTCACCCAAAAAATTTAATCGGTCTTTGTTTTAGTCATCAGTTTTAGTTATGTAAAAGTTATGTTAAAAATTGTTTAAGCTCTATCATTGCAGTGGGTGGGTGTTTAATAAAGTGCATGCAAATGTAATTAAACATCCCTTGATCCGTCTGAAATAAGAACCTAAGATGCTTAGAAGGTGGGTGAACTATCCCTTTAATGGCTGACTCTGCGTCAGCATATTTTAAATCCCTTCATCCTACAACATACCTAAATGCAACAACTACCTCACTAACTATTTTAAAAAGGTTTATATATATATATACTTATTTTAAAAAAAGCTATTAAGGCATTTACTAAAACAGAGAACAATAAAACAATGCATACATATAAGTTAAGTTAGTTAAGCATAGTTCTGTTTTCTTGGTTTCTGTATTTTTTATTATTATTATTATTATTATTATTATTAAAATTAATGCATTTTGATCTTGTTTTTCTTTGTGTCTGAATCTGCCTATGTTCCTACTGTCTGTGATTCATTATTCATGCTATTCATTACACTGTAAAAAATACTATTTGATGTTTTATAAGTAATTAATAAAAATTTTATTCACTTTATGCTGTTTGTCCATTCAAAAATAAATTAATAAATTAATTTTTAATCCTATTTTTTTCCTAGTTAGTGTTTAGGTTGTAGGTTAGCATAGGTCAGTTTAATTCAGCTTATGTCTCCATTTCAAAAAAAAAAATGTAAAAGAAAACACCAGAGTTTTTCCAAATTCTTCCCTCGACTTAGATCTCTCCTGTCTCAACGCAAATCACTTCACAGCACTTCGACCCCGGTGCAGTGATATCATCACTCCTTGGTTTGATTGACGGAAGTGAGAGGGAAAGGGAGAGGGGGAGTTTTCAGGAGTGATGATATTACTGAGCCAAGCCAAGTGCTGCAAAGTGCTCCTTCACCATACATTTTAATGATCTTTTTTATCCGCTTAAAAATATCGCCACTCTTTATTTTGTGACACCATACTTGCGTAACTTTTCTTTTGTGTAACTTTTTGTGTAATCTTTAAATAGGGAAACCATGGATGTGTTTGATGGTTTCTAAATTCATCCTTTTTTGGATCCTAAGGAATGAATGGAGCTAAGCTAAATGCTAACGTAGTGGAATGTGCGCTAAAGTGATTAAGTCCATGCACTGACACAGAAAAGATATGTATCAACTCGTCTAAGCTGAGGGAAGAAATAAGTGGAATATGGAAAAACTGTGGTGTTTTAGTAGCCAAACGTCTACGAGGAAAGTCACTTAATAAATAAACTATATGTTTATTAATAATATCTAAATAATAAATGGCAAAAATAAGGGGTAGTGTAGTGTTAAGGGGAAGTTCCCAGGATGACAGAAATACAAACTTACCACAGTGCGCCTCGTCATCCCCATTCTCACAGTCGTTCTCCTTGTCACAGGTCCAGCTCATAGGGATACAGCGACCGTTGGGACAGGCGAAGAAGTTTGATGGACACTTTCTCTTTTTCTTATCTGAGAAGTGAAAAGAAATGAGACAGAGGCCGATTTGCTCGCTTAAATGCTTTCTTAAGTCTACTGTACATACAGGTCCTTTTCAAAAAATTTGCATATTGTGATTAAGTTCATTATTTTCTGTAATGTACTGATAAACATTTAGACTTTCATATATTTTAGATTCATTACACACAACTGAAGTAGTTTCAAGCCTTTTATTGTTTTAATATTGATGA
>JAUYWG010000045.1:158455-169102 GCA_034779775.1 Enteromius afrohamiltoni
ATAGAACACTAAAAGTTCGCTGGGCACAGAAGTGCCATCCCCTGAACTGGGCTGGCCCTTCCAGCTCACTGTGACAGCTATGTTATGGTTAAGCATAGGAGTTAGTATTTGTTTCACTTTTATGTAGATATTCAGCACTGTGATTGACATGACCAATGTAATCTTTAGAATTGGTTATAAAGCAATGTTTGCATTTAACTTGTTTGGGAAAAAAACAAGCAACTGGAATCAAGCGTTTTGAGTTAGTTACTTTTTTTGAAAAGATCCTGTGGTGGTACTGTACAATAATCATGTATTATGCGGTAATAATGTATGGTAACTGATACCACTGTTTTCCATATAAAATAGACATTCGTAAATCACTATCAAAGTAACGTTAAAATAAAGTTTGAAGATTACCTTGCGGTTGTCTAGATGGGTGGTACACCTGCAAATCGAAAGGTTGTGTGTTTGTTCTCTGAACCACAGTGACATTGTTTCCTGTCCATTTGTTGGCCTTGGCCAGTGTGTTTGTGCGCCAGTCTGTCCAGTAAACCTCTCCGCCATACATTGTCACAGCGAATGGATGCGAGAGATACTCATGTCCCCTGAGCACCTCGATCAGCCCCGACCCATCATACTTGGCTGAATAGATTGCATCAGATCTGAGACACAAGACATACATAATTCATTTCTATGGTCACTCATTTCTCATATGACGCACAAAACCAGGTGAATCCATGATATTAGGTAGATTTTAGCTACCAAATTTACAAATCTGCCCATTCATTTACAGCAGCATTCCAGCATGCCTGGACCAACTATTCAAGGTAATCAGGACTACTAGAAATGTACAGAAAGTTTCGACCCAATTAATATTACATTGACCAAAGAATCGTCATGTTTGGTGATTTTAATGAAAGCACTGCTGACAAAGCTGTCATTATTTATTTATATTTTGGAAAGCTATTTTGCAAAGAACACTCTAGAAGTATTGTCTTGTTCACTTAATATAAACATTGTTTATTGAGATCTTTATGTTAATAAGGTAGACAGGTGCAGGTTGTCACAGTTCTAAGGAGTGGTGAGCAAGGAGACGTAGAAATTAAATTCTTTAATAAACAAAACGGCAGGAAACATGGGAAAAGCAGGAGACACAAAATGCTGTTAAGACACTGGAAAATACTTGGCTAAAGTAACAGAACTAAACAATGATAATTAGGGGAACACAGGTGAAACAAATGGAACTGGATATGAGGGAGAAACGAGGGCTCTTTTCTGGTCTGATTTGTGCCCCTTTCATATGCTGTCTGATCCATTTCAGACGTTTTGCAACGTGACCTAAGTGTAAATGGTCATGTTGGATTCCATGTGGTTTTTACTGGCCACATTTAAATAATAATGTAAACAGCTATAAAAAAACGGATGAGAAAAAATTGGAATGAAGTACTAAGGCTTGCAGTGTGAATAGCCTAGGACATGGAGAACACATGGGGAGCAAAACAACAACAAAACAGGAACACAAGTCTGACAGTTTGTGATATTCTGGTATGTGGCTTATTTCCAAGACACTGTGTTTAGATTTAAGTTTATTAAAGGGTTGTTCTTATTTTCTGTTTTCATAACAAGATCTCTCAACAGAATCAAGATGCACTAACACAGAATTGCTGTAAATGTACTTGTAGCTACCTGCATTTTAAAGTCCATTCAGTTGTAGAAAGTTGTAAATTACTGCCATAAAGTGTACAGAACAGGATTAAATACAAATGGTGAACTGACTGCTCAATTTAGCTGCATTGTGTATGTTTAGGAGTCAAACGTTACCTGGCATCTATCCACAGAATGCGGCGCTCCAGATAGTCCACAGTAAGTCCGTTGGGCCATCCTCCACTGCCTGTCTCCTTATGGATGGTGCGTCTGCCATGTCCACTCATGGATGCAGCCTCTATCCTTGGCATGGTAGCATCCCAGTCTGTCCAGAATAGGATTCTATAGAATCAAAGGGCAGATGAGGGCTTTATCAATGCTGCTGTCAAAAGTGTTTTGGTCGCAGTATTCTTTATAATGCTTGTATTCTTTTGCTATTTGGATGAGTTATTTGTCATTTTTATTTTGGGTGAACTGTTTGAGAGTTCTTGAAACATTCAAAATTACAAAATAACCATACAAAGACATCATAACTTGTCTCAGAAATGAAAGTACAACAATTCTTCAGGGTTCAGTAAGCACCTACACGGGCATCTTACAACATTGTTGTTATCGTTAACTAAAACAAAAACGTAAAAGTTTTACATTTTAAATAAAGTTTACTCATTTCCACATGAAATAACATCAAATTTAAATGATGAAAACTTAAACCAACAAAAATGAAGATGACAAATGTTGCTTGTTGATGTTAAATATACCTATTGAAACATATAAATATATAATAATATGTAAATATAAAATTGATTAAATATGACAAGCACATATAATGACTAAAACCTACATTAAATATAACATTTATATATAATTTTTAATTAGAACCTAAAAAAAGATCTAAATTAAAACGTTAATACTGTAAATACTTAATAAAAATAGAGTGCAAGCGCTAATGAGCTTCACATGGAGGAACTCCGGAAGGAAAGTGAGGTCAAGGCCTGAGAGACTACAGCTCCCACTTGCTTTGTTTGTTATGAGTTTGTAATTAAAGTTCATGTTTATGTTGAACCTCCTTCTTCCCATATCTATGAACCATCCAACATGTTAATAAACAATACTACTAAAATAACGCGGTTTACAAAAACAAAAAAGTAGTACTTTTAGAAGTACTGAGCCAATAATGATAGGCATCTTACCCCTCTCTGGGGTCCAGGGCGATGGCCCGCGGATGCTCCACATCTCCAGCTAGTAGAGTGGTGCGCATCGTCCCATCCAATTTGGCCACTTCTATTTGATCTAGGTTACTCTCCACCCAGTAGATATTTCCAGCAATCCAGTCCACTGCCAGACCCTCAGGAGTAGCTAATCCATACTGGATCACCACGTCAAAACTTGTCAGTGCTGCTGTGTGAAATAAAAATGAAGGAAGAAGAGGAAAACAAACACACACACAACAATACATATGTATGGGAGCATTTTATTTATTAATTTTTTTACCCAACTATTAGTAAATTGAAAAGGTCCACATGATAGTTGTGTTAATTGTCTGAATTTCTGAGATTCATAAATTTGAAAACACCAGAATTCATACATATATACGGAACTCACCACCATTCTCTGACAGCTTTCCACGGTAAATTTTGTCCTCAACAACATCTGTCCAGTAGAGCGAGCTCTCATTGAGGTGGAAGTCGAGTGCAATAGTGTTTCTCAGGCCTGGCACTAACACACTGAACTCTCCTTTGTGAAGATCAATCCGTCGGATCTCATGACGATTGGAGAAAATGATGAAGGGTTTAAATGGATCTGGAAAAACAATGAACTCACTCAAAAAATGCCATAACTCAAGACTCACAAAAGTAAGGTGCTCAACTGGGCAAACACATATTTTTCCAACAATCTGATCTGTTCCACAACATGTAAAATGTGAGACTGGCAATCCCACACATGCCTGTGACATTACCTCTGTTTATCTACAATATTTGTATTTCTGAAAGGAATGTAAAATACATCCAGCAGTCCATAATTCATCATTTGATTAGCTAAGTGGGCTGCTGTGCCTCTTCCTGCCATGGTAAATCTACAACCCTTTCTCCTTCTTCCATTTGCATTCTTTCATTTTTCATTTCCCGTAATTTTCTACATTTGTTGTGTCTCACACAAACTCTTAAACTAAAAACTTCTTTTAAGGATTTTAGGATTTTACAGAAGACCACACGAGCGAGAAAATGTGTTACTCCAGTTCATATTACGGTTATCTTCCGCCAAACTTTGTGAATGATAACCATATCTAGCCTAGATTTCCACCAGTCTTTACCAATTCTTTTTTTTTTTTGTCAAACAATTTTTACAATCCAGTTCAGTTGTTCCATTTTATGTATGTATGTATGTACAGTGGGTAAGTATTCAGACCCACAGCACCCCACACAGCAGTGTACACACAGCACCCCATTTTGACAGAAAAACACAGAATTGTTGACATTTTTGCAGATTTATTTAAAAAGAAAAACTGAAATATCACAGGGTCCCAAGTATTCAGACTCTTTGCTGTGACACTTATATCTTTAACTCAGGCTCTGTCCATTTCTTCTGATCGTCCTTGAGATGGTCCTACACCTTCATTTGAGTCCAGCTGTGTTTGATTATACTGATTGGATTTGATTAGGAAAGCCACACACCTGTCTATATAAGACCTTACAGCTCACAATGCATGTCAGAGCAAATGAGAATCATGAGGTCAAAGGAACTGCCTATAGAGTTCAGAGACAGATCTGGCCATGGTTACAAAAAAATCTGCTGCACTTACGGTTCTAAGAGCACTAAGAGCATCATAATCCTTAGATGGAAGACATTTGAATCAGAACCCTTCCTAGAGCTGTCCGTCTGGCCAAATTGAGCTTTAGGGGGAAAAGAGCCTTGTAGAAAAAGGTAAAGAAGAACCCAAAGATCACTATGGCTGAGCTCCAGAGATGCAGTTGGGAGATGGGAGAAAGTTGTAGAAAGTCAACCATCACTGCAGCCCTCCATCCGTCGGGGCTTTATGGCAGAGTGGCCCGACAGCAAGCCTCTCCTCAGTGCAAGACACATTAAAGCCTAAAAAAAACTAAAAAACACCTGAAGGACTCCAAGATGGTGAGAAATAAGATTCTCTGGTCTGATGAGACCAAGATAGAACTTTTTGGCCTTAATTCTAAGCGGTATGTGTGGAGAAAATCAGGCACTGCTCATCACCTGTCCAATAAAGTCCTCACAGTGAAGCATGGCAGCATCATTATTATCATCATCATTATTTCAGCTGCAAGGACAGGACAACTGATTGCAATCGAGGTAAAGATGAATGTGGCCAAGTACAGGAATTTCCTGGACCATAACATTCTCTAGAGTCTCAGGTTTACCTTCCAACAAGACAATGACCCTAAGCACAGGGACTGGCTTCACAACAACTCTATGACTGCTCTTGAATGACCCAGCCAGAGCCCTGACTTAAACCCAATTGAGCATTTTTGGAGAGACCTAAAAAAGGCTGTCCACCAACGTTTACCATCCAAATGGGCAGAACTAGTGAGGATCTGCAAGGAGGAATGGAAGAGGATCCCTAAATCTAGGTGTGAAAAACCTGTTGCATCTTTCCCAAAAAGACTCATTGCTGTATGGCTGTAGATCAAAAGGGTGCTTCAACTAAATACTGAGCATCTGAATACTTAGGACCATGTGATATTTCAGTTCCTTTTCAGGAACGAGACACTGCATCTATAGATGCTTTGGGAAACGTAGCCACGCTCTGAAACTGCTGTGAAATCTGTCCAAATAAGGGCTCCGGGTTCATAGGCGGTGACGTCATGATCCCCGGAGCTTAAAGCCCAGGTGCAGTGCATTGCACATTAGCTTCTTTCATTCAGCACGCGCTCTATGTGAGTCTGTTGCAGCAAACATTTGTACAAAATAATAGAGAGAATACAATGTGTCAAGAAGGGCAGTTTAGAAGATGTGTGAGCCCTTGTCAACGTTTTCTGACTCCTGCTGATACACATCAGAAGTGTGTTGCTTGTTTGGGGGAAGAGCACGCGGTGTTCACTGTAACGAGCTTACACAGGAATAGCAGAGAAGGGTTATCAGAGGATGCCTCCGGTAGAACAGCCATCTGTCGCCGGGAGAGGCATCCTCACTAAAATCCCCCTCCTTGCCATCTAAGCCGTTGTGGATAACATCAACGTTAGTTGGCAAAGGCTATGCAGCTGCCGGTCAGGCTGGTGCATGTTTGCACACCCTGGTGGTGCTACAAGCCTATCAGGCTGATATGTTGAGGGATCTTAGCGGCAGAGACCAATTCAATCCTGAAGACATAATAGAGCTGGGACGCACAGCTGATCTTTCTCTGTGCGCCACCAGAGAGTCAGCCAGGGCCGAACACCACCTATGGCTGAATTTATCCGGGGTGAGTTCACAGGAGAGGATTTTACTGATGGATGCTCCTTCGGGATTATTCGGGGAGGTGGTGGAGAGAGTGGTAGAGCGGCACCTGCAATCAAAAAAGAGGTGGCTGCTTTTCAGTCTGTTCTTCCTCGCCATTCTCAGCAAGTGGCGGCAGGGGATAAGCAGCAAACACCGAAGGCTTCCTCTGTCTACAGGGGAAGTCAGAAAGAGAGTGTGGCTACTCGTGTTCCCCCGCGAAGCTGGGGTGCAAGGGACAGACAATATGGGTCCTCCAGACAATCTGCTACGAAGAGAAATTTGAGAGAGGTGCTAACGGTGAGGAAAAGCCAATCAAAAAAATCCTCCTGAGCTCCAGGAGCCAGTGAGAGACCAGTAAGGGGTGTCACACAGACACACGACACACGTGGCTCTTTTTGGTGCTCTTCAGCGGCCCCTGGGATGCATCTCAGGGGAGCTGGTGGGTACCCTACCCCCGACGGTGTTGGCGCAGCCCATTCAGTACCCTGGGGGTGGCAAAAGCCCTTCCTAGGGGCCAGTCTCAGGAGGCTGGTGCCCTTAGTAAATTTCATGAAGGCGTGGGAAGGGCTACAGGGAATCTCTGCGGCTACAGGGTATCTGTGTTCTAAATTACATAGACGACTGGTTGATCCTGACGAGCTCACGGGCCAAGGTCTGCAGACATCGAGATGTCGTCCTGGCCCATATGTGCAAACTGGGTCTGAGATTAAATGCCAAGAAGAGTGTTCTCTCTCTGGCTCAGGAAACGTCCTATCTAGGCGTAATATGGAATTTAATCTTGATGCGGGCACAGCTGTCACCCACTCAGATCGATGTTCTTCTGGCCGCGACCAGACAGGTCAGGCAGGGGAAAGATCAGGAGTGGTCACCCAGCCCAGGGGCGGTGGAACAAGGCTCAGCATTCGCTTCACATGAACTGCCTAGAGCTTCTTGCGGTGTACAAGGCTCTGAAAGTCTTTCATCCGAGTTTGGCGGGCCTATACGTTCTGGTGCGGCCCGACAACATAACTACAGTGGCATATATCCACCACCGGGGGGGGGGCTGCGATCCCACTCAATGAATATGCTGGCCAGAAAAGTTTGTCAATGGGCTCAGGGCAAACTCCTTTCACTGAGAGTAGTAGAACAGATTTGGTACCATTTCTACAGAGCAGAGGTGGACCTCTTTGGGAATCAGGAGAATGCACAATGTCTGGTTCTCACTAGTTCATCCAGCTCCGCTGGGGCTGGATGTGATGATACAGAGGTGGCTGAAGCGTATGCTCTGTATGCATTTCCCCCGATTGCTCTGCTCCCAGCAGTATTAGAGAGAGTTCAGCAGGATGCAGTCAGCTTACTGTTAGTAGCACCGTTCTGGCCGGACAAAATATGGTTTGCGAACCTGATCTCTCTCCTCGACGGGGTGCCGTGGCAAATCCCCGTCAGGAAGGACTTACTCTCCCAGCAAGGAGGGCTAGTCCTTCATCCACGCCCGGAGATGTACAATCTTTGGCTGTGGCCTCTGAGGGGGCACAGCTCATAGCGGCAGGTTTGTTGTCAGAGGTTGCCCAAACTATTTTGCACTCTAGAGCTCCTGCAACGAGAAGGCTGTATTCACTGAGGTGGAAGCTCTTCACCTCTTGGTGCACAGAGCGGCGGCAAGATCCAGTAAACTGCCTGACTGGAATTTTTAGAAATGAGACTCGCTCCGGGGATAGCTCATTCAACCCATAAAGTGTATGTGGCGGCTATTTCGACGTTTATATTTATGGCTTATGACTCTGCAGGTCTCCCCTCGCCGATGGGAGTCAGAGCTCATTTCACTAGGGGTGTGGCGGCTACGAAAGCCTACTTAGCAGGTGTCCTGGTTTCGGACATCTGCAAGGCAGCTGGATGGTCCTCTCCCTTGACCTTTGCGAGGTTCTATGGGTTTAACTTTCTGGCTACCCCAGGTTCTGTCGTCCTTAGTTGTGCTGCTCCACACTAGGCATGAACTTGTGGGTATGGGTTTGTGTGACTTGTTCCCAAAACGTCTATAGACGCAGTTTGAGTTCCTGAAAAGGAACATTTCTGGGTTATGTACATAACCCCAGTTCCTTGAAGGAACGAGACAGACTAGCCACACCCACGGCATCCCTGCCGAGTGCTTGCTTCATTCCTGAGCTAATGTATAATGCGCTGCACCTGGGCTTTAAGCTCCGGGGATCATGACGTCACCGCCTATGACGCCGGATTCCTGATTTGGACAGATTTCACAGCAGTTTCAGAGCGTGGCTAACGCCGATACGTTTCCCAAAGCGTTTATAGACGCAATGTCTCGTTCCTTGAAGGAACTGGGGTTATGTACATAACCCAGAGACGTTTTTCTTTTTTTAATAAATCTGCAAAACTGTTAACAATTCTGTGTTTTTCTGTCAATATAGAGTGCTGTCTGTACATTAATGAGGAAAAAAAGCGTGTCTGAATACGTTCTGTACCCACTGTATGTTACTTATTTAATTATTTTCCAGCATGAGTGCTTATGGCAGAAAAATGGAGGGTGTCTTTTAGTAGTTTTTGGAAGAGCTGATCTTACCTGTGCTCCTGCAGCTCTCCATATCAGGTTCGAGGGCCCAGCCATCATAGCAGGAACACTTAACATTGAACTTGTCCTGTTCACAGCGCTGACTGCACTTCAGGTGTTTAGCACAGAAGCCCTGGATCTGACATGTTTTGTTGTCAGTGCCCAGTTCCATTCCCAGTGGGCACGAGCACAGAATGCCCTCACCCGGGTTCACTGTACAGTTATGACTGCAGCCACCATTGTCCAGAGAACACAGATCTAAACCAAGAAACAATGCAGTTAGATAGTAAATAGACTAAAAAAATACATTAACGTTGTAACATCTATTACATTATTCTATCACTGCATTATATTTCTCAGCAACAAAGGCAGCTTTTGAAACTCAAAAGTTGTGGGTTTGAGTCCCAGGGAGTAACCAGTACTCTTAAATAGGTCTTTTTGAATTAACAACCTCACAGCTTTATTGGTTGTATAGAGAGACACACATATTCACACATGCAACTCTCTATCTGTCTGTACATTTCTAAATTGCCATATTTCGGGAAAAGGTTAAGCCATTGCATCACTGGATACACCAAACATTTCTGTTGTACAAGAGTTGACAACCATTAAATATTTTGCAACTTGCAATTTGGCCATTTCTATTTATTAGGTGGGAATTGTCCCCAACACCCACTGTCTATGGTGGTTACATCCCTAGTCATTTGGTGAAATTCACTTGCTACATCACTTAAATATGTTAATTTATAGACTGGAGTGGTTTGAATTACTTGTGGATTATTGCAAGGCTTTTATCAGCTGTTTGGACATACTGACAGCACCCATTCACTGCACAGTGATCGCTGAGCAAGTGATGAAACAACAACTTCTCCAAAAATTCTCTCAGTCTGCACTCAATGAACATATTTTCAGGCTGCACTAAGCTTCAAGTAACAGTGATGAATCTTACCACAGAGTTTTTCATCTGAGCCATCAGGACAGTCGTCTTTGCCATCACACAGTTTCTCAGCAGGAAGACAAATGCTGGTGTCGTTAGCACACACGTGATGGGAGAGTTTACACACCAGCGCCTCACAGTTATCTTCATCAGAGTTATCTTCACAATCGCTGTCACCATCACATACCCAAGCCTTACTGATACATCGTGCTACATAAAAAACACACACAAAATATGTCTGTTAACATGATAACTAACAAAAGTAGGAAATTACAATTAAGACCTAGTGGTCATGTGAACAATGAAATTTGGAAAAGATGTCATATTTAAACAATAAGGTCAACCATACTTTTTATTCAAATAAATAAATGTTGAAGCAGTTTTGGATAATGACCTAACTGATTTGGTCAATTACTTAAAAAATAAAAAAAATAAACCTTTATTATAAACTGAAAACCCAAGAATGCATTAAAGGAAAAAGGACATTTTATAAAAAAGTTTTATTTTTGCCTCATCTCTCTTGTTTACTGGGATACTTTGCATTTAATTTTATAAAAAAAATAAATTAAAAAAATTAAAAGATTTTGATGACTATGACACGTTCACTCGTAACTCACTCTACTTATGGATTGCTGAATCTCAAGATAAGACGGAATCAGTTTTGTGATTCTTCTGAGAGCATCAGACTATTAAATTGAAAAAATACAATGTATAATTTCTTTATCATTACCAGAATCCCTGCAGCCAAACTTTACTGCTGGATCACACATGTGTGTTACACCCTCGCAGTTCTTCTCATCACTCAGATCCATGCAATCAGTGTCTCCATCACACCGCCAGCGAAGGGGAATACACAACCCATCCACACGACACTGAAATTCATCTGTGTGACAGCCACCAGGAGGACGGGTAGCTGCAGAGAGGAAAATTAGGAATTAAACAGAGATTGTATGGCAATATATGTAGCATAAACAACTACACAATCCACACATTCACTACAGTATACACTCTGAAAAAAAAGTTTACATGAACACTGAACATATCAATGGCATACACATTAGCCAACCTGAAACAGGAACTTCAATTTTAATAAAAA
>JAUYWG010000045.1:170032-193372 GCA_034779775.1 Enteromius afrohamiltoni
ATGAAAGTCTAATGTTTATCAGTACATTACAGAAAATAATGAACTTTATCACAATATGCACATTTTTTGAAAAGGAAATTGTGCGATTTCTTGTGTTACTGTCTCTTAGGATGCAACACTTGCATCATTGCATTCTTAATGGATAAAGTTAGCATATTCTAAAATAACAAAGGTAAACACTGTGACTTCTCTGAAGGCAAATAAAACTGTTATTGTTGTGGTTGTGTGAAGTGGAATTTGTTTGTATTAATCCATTTTTAAATTCATCGTCACCCTGTAATGTGGCTCATATCTAACTCTGGAGCTAACTGAGCTGTTGGCAAAGACATGTTTATCCCCGTGAGAGAGAGAAGTATATATTTGGGTAAAAATAGCAGTGGTGTATATAAATGCAAGGATTCCTCATTAATAAACATGTGATTTGTAATAGAAAAACTTACAAAGAGCAGTACTATATCACAGCCTAACAGAGGTATATGGCAAGATAAAGCAGTGCATATTTTTTTGTGCCTGGAATTAGTTTATGAGCAATGGCTCTTTCTAAGCAGTGTGCAACAGTAAAAGTTTGATGCAGCTCTCACTTCCTGGCAACCGAACTAAACGCAGGTGCTGCTTAAACGTCTAAGAGCATTTATAATGTTTTCCATTCCTACTTTAACACATTTTGCATGCATGACAATTGGTTCAAGGCAGCAAGTTTCTGGACTACATTGCATGGTGTGGCAAGAAGAACTCACCCTGGTTAGTGCAGTTGGCATGGGTCTCGTCGCTGTAGTCACCACAGTCGTTGTCTCCGTCACAGGTCCAGTAGTCAGGTATACAGCGACCACTGTTACATTTAAACTGAGCGCTGGAGCATGAATGACTGCAGCCTGCTTCATCACTGTTGTCACCACAGTCATTGTCTGCAAGAGGTTAAATTTCCAAATATATGCTCATCATCCAAAATCCATGCTTTAAAGTATATTATCAGCCAAAGGTTTGAACATGGTTGACTAAAGTAATGTTTCTAAGCATCATTATAAACTTTCTTCATTTAAATGTTTTTGTCGGCTAATACTTGGGATCACAATACCATTTAATTGCATCCTATTTTGCACCTCACAATGTTTTGAAGAGTTTTCTTTGACATAAAGTAAATACATTTTATAATAACAAAGAAGTATAAAAGGTGTGTCCAAAGGAGACTAAAAACTAAGTTCCAATCATTCAAAAAGAATGTTACAGGATTCTTTTAAACTTTACATTTAAGTAGCATTTAAGTAGCAGCCATGCTGGGAAACTTTTTTCCCAGATATACTTGGCCACCATGGAACATGTCCATGTGAGATAAAGGCGATGGCTCATTTATAATACAAAAATATACAAACAAGTAAAATATAGGCTGAAATATAAGTATTTCACAACAATACAATGTAATAAATGTGGCAACTTGTCTTAAGACAAGTTAAAAATTTGCAACAATAGAAAATGAATAATAAACATCACAGAAACTGCATAGATCACACATGCACCACTGAGACTGAACACTAGTTAATATTTAATCTCTTCTTATGGATGTTGCTTGCGGTGTTAGTTAAAGTGAGAAGGCCAGCAGCTTGCTTGTTTATTTACTTTAATTATTTTAATTATTATTTTTATTTTTTTTATTATGGGACAGGATTTTTCTATAATGTAAGACATATTTTTTAAATAATTAATTGCTGCAGATATTTTAGACTTTTCCACAGCCTTACATATGTATGAAAATCCTGTCCAGATTATAATGTTATTATAAACACACATAAATTTATGGTGCATGTTGATCTATGCACTAACCGGTCGGGTTCGGACAATTGAACTCATCAGAGCTGTCCCCACAATCCTTTTCTGCAACACACAGCCCATGTGACACAGGGGGAGGGGCAAATGGTCAAGAGAAGAGGACATGACGTTACACAAAAGACACATGAAATGATCAACAAAGACAAATGAGGGAAATCTATTGAAAAAGTGCAATAGACACAAAAACAAAAAAGATGAAAACATGTCAGCAGCTCACCGTTATCACAGCGCCAGTTGATGTTGATACAGCGTCCGTTATTACAGGTGAACTGAGTGAGCGGGAAACAGGTTGGGTATGCTGACGACGTAATCATAAATTAAATATCAATTAAAACACAACATTAACCAAAACTCTTTATCCCACATACCCAAAGGCATAGTAAAGAATAATAATGCTAGTTACCCATAAATAATAAAAGATGACTTGGTGACTTTATGCTTTACAAGGTTCAGTTCACAAATGTTCATAACATCTTTTTTAATTAATTACATTTCCTCATCTTCCTCATCAATGTGTTTAATAGCAGTAGTAATATAAGAGTTGTAGTAAATAAAATGGCAATAAAATAGACTTTAATAGTGATAATAGGATAACTATTTGCAACATGCATTACACTGATAAACTAAACAGATATAATTCAAAATGTTGAAAATATTTACAATGTAATAAATTCATTAAATATCAAAAACTCTCTTCAAAGCAGAAACTGACAAAATTTGCACTGAACTATTTTTTTTTACAAGTATCACACACATACTAATGGCTGAATTTATTAATATTAATAAGCTGGCATCAGCATAAAGGGACATCATTTACCGCAGGACGCAGGCTCATCAGAGCGGTCCCCGCAGTCATCATCCAGGTCACATGTCCAGGATATGGGAATACAGCGGCCACTGGCACACGAGTACTGATTGGGAGGACAAGTCCGAGCTGCAACAGAGAACCACAACACTCATGTGTAAATGTGTGTCATCATCTGTATGCCAGAAATATATATATATATAGCAGATATACACATGAAAAAATTGTAGTCCTTCTCTTCCTAGACTTAGAATCCATTTCCCACTGCTTTTCTGTGGAAATAGTTAATATTCAATATATCCTGCATGACATATGTATTTTTTAGAGCACTTAACGTAAGTACAGTGGGGCAAAAAAGTATTTGGTGAGCCACCAATTGTGCAAGTTCTCCCATTTAAAAAAGATGAGAGAGGCCTGTAATTTTCATCATAGCTATACCTCGACTATGCAAGACAAAATGAGAAAAAAAATCAAGAAAATCACATTGTAGGATTTTTAATGAATTAATTTCGTAAATTCCTCTGTATAAGTATTTGGTCACTTGTGTTTAAAACTGAACTGGAAATTAGGTGCTGGGTGTCCGGCCAGAGGAGAACTGGACCCAACTAAGCCTGGTTCTCCCAAGTTTTTTTTCCCCATTCTCTCAAGGATGGGGTTTTGGTTCCTTGCCGCTGTTGCCTCTGGCTTGCTTAGTTGGGGACACCTGATTTCCAGTTATTATCGTCGTCTTGACTTCGGAGACCGTCTCTGCATTTGATAAATAAAGTTTAATTCTTGTCATTATACATTACTATTACTTCTATTGTTCTTCTATTTGATCATGTTCAGTGCTACAATCTGTACTGTTAAAAGCGCTATGTAAATAAAAGTGATTTGACTTGACCTACAAACAAACAAGATTTCTGGCTCTCACAGACCTGTAACTTCTTCTTTAAGAAGCTCCTCTGTCCTGCACTGGTTAACTGTATTAATGGCATCTTTTTGAACTCATTATCAGTATAAAAGACACCTGTTCACAACCTCAAACAGTCACACTCCAAACTCTGCTATGGCCAAGACCAAAGAGCTTTCAAAGGACAACAGAAACCAGATGCCAGATGTGTCCCCCTGCTTAAGCTAGTACATGTCCAGGCCCATCTGAAGTTTGCTAG
This sequence comes from Enteromius afrohamiltoni, assembly GCA_034779775.1. Taxonomy (NCBI): domain Eukaryota; kingdom Metazoa; phylum Chordata; class Actinopteri; order Cypriniformes; family Cyprinidae; genus Enteromius; species Enteromius afrohamiltoni. The sequence goes on from JAUYWG010000045.1 coordinate 173,813, forward strand.
AGAGCATTTGGATAATCCAGAAGAGGACTGGGAGAATGTCATGTGGTCAGAAGAAACCAAAATATAACTTTTTGGTAAAAACTCAACTTGTCATGTTTGGAGGAGAAAGAATACTGAGTTGCATCCAAAGAACACCATATCTACTGTGAATCATGGGGGTGGAAACATCATGCTTTGGGGCTGTTTTTCTGCAAAGGGACCAGGATGACTGATCCGTGTAAACCAAAGAATGAATGGGGCCATGTATCATGAGATTTTGAGTCAAAACCTCCTTCCATCAGCAAGGGTATTGTGGATGAAACATGGCAGGGTCTTTCAGAATGAGAATGATCCCAAATACTGTTGTTGCCCAGCGACAGCCCCAAAACATTACAGCTCTAGAGGAGATCTTCATGGAGGAATGGGCCAAAATACCAGCAACAGTGTGTGAAAACCTTGTGAAGACTTACAGAAATATTTGACCTCTGTCATTGCCAACAAAGGGTATATAACAAAGTATTAAAATGAAATTTTGTCATTGACCCAATACTTCTTTTCCATCATTATTAGCAAATAAATTCTTTAAAAATCCTACAATGTGATTTTCTGTGATTTTTTCTCTAATAGTTGAGGTATACCTATGATGAAAATTACAGGCCTCTCTCATCTTTTTAAGAGGGAGAACTTGTACAATTGGTGGCTGACTAAATTCTTTCTAAATTCCACTTTATCTAGTTTTAAAAGTAATGTGTATTGTCTGCTGTAGGACCTCTTGTGGATACAAATATTTCACTGGATTATTACAGTTAAGAATGTTTTTAAGTATGTTCTGTTAATATTTATGGCACAAGCTGATTGGCCTCTCCTGGAGGGTCTCTGTCCTGCAGTGGTTAGCTCCAACACTAATGAACCACCTAATAAACAACCTCAACCAGCTAATCAATGCCTTTGGACTCATTAGAAACTTCTTGGTAAGCATGTCGGTAGTTTCACGTAGCCTGAAGGTCTGAAATACATGGAAGCAATGTTTGGCCAAGCCCTGCCTGTGAGGATGTTTGACTGACATGTCAAACAACCAATCAAGGTTTGTTTCATTGTTTCATGTTTCATGAAATGTCGTCACAATAACCGACCAGTGTGTAAAACTTTCAGACGTATTTTAAAGACTGTATTTAAATATTTCACATACTTTTAAAAATCCAGTCTTTAGCTGATCCTGATAAGCACTGGTCATCATGGATGTAAACATGACGGCTTTCTTCGTCAGCATCATAGCATCTTTGTTTCGAATGTATGTACGACTTTAAAGAATGCGACTCACACGTTACCCAGAAATCCTGTAAAGTTCAACCAATCCGACGTAGGCTTCAAAACTACTGAAGTATTTCCAGATAAGTGTACCACATCAGAACCAACATTCCATAGGCGTGACGTCTGAGGCTGAGACTAGTGTGTTGGAGCTGGCTGAAGCTACAATCTGCTAAAGTACAATTGGACACGCCTTGCTTAAATTCAATGTTTGTTCTTCTAAAACATTTTTCTGAAACCCACCACCTCCCCAGCTCCATCTGTCTAGAACTGCTATGCTATTTGTATATAATTATTATGCCTATTGATGAAGTGTGTAGCACTTTTAGATTACTAAGCCCAAACACGTTTGATTGAAAAGATTGATGTCATTTAATATGTTAAATTTTCAAGACTGCAGTGTAAAAATAGCACTTCTTACAAATATGTGCAAACAAAAAAAAAAAAGTGTTTTCAAACCATTTAACTTTATTTTCAAACTCAATGCCCCAGTTAATTCCAACATTTTATCCAAATTGACATTTTTATGCAATGGCTCTATTGCAGTCTAGAATTACTTGCAAATGCAGCATCATAGTCAGTCATATCCTTAAAATAGATGCAGTCTAAATTAAAGAGTGCAAACCATACAATTCATCTATGAAGTAAAATATAGCACAGTTTGACAAAGAGCCCAGAACTGCGTCAGATATACCATGTGAGATCAACTCTATATTTATAAATGGCTGTCTAGAGAACATTTCAGCTGACTCAGAGTTTAGGAGAAGGTCATGACAGAACATCACAACTCAAACTAACCAGAGAAACAATTTTAGCTGGCCTTACAAGTGGCATTTGTATGATATGAACATGACATCTAAAGTTCCAATTATCAGATGTGTTTAAATTTAACCTTAGAAACTTCATGTCTGAGATGAACAAAATATGATGGACATTTGTGTGTGAGAGTTTAAAGTGCACTGCAGAAAAGTATTTATCAGGTGACTAGGTTTTTATTACTATTATTTTGTGTGTTGTGAAACATTCTGATTTCTGGTCTAGGAACTGACTTGTAAAATGGATTCCAAACTGTAGTTCCCTTTCGGTCGGTCACTCCGAGTCACGACGGATATGACCGACGAATTGGGATCACGCCTCGAGAGGACCAATCTACTTTGCGTGCACATTGAACATTGGCATGCACTGATTGCATCCAGCTGCAGCTGATCACCGCGTGAGTATTAACATTGAGTATTAACTCCTAACGATATATGGTTCGAACAGTGGCTGGCAATACAACGTTTTCAGCGGTGGTTTACTAATTAAAGTTAAAGGCGTGGCCTTGTGGTGGCGGTACACGCGGCAGTAATAGACGTTTTGGTTGGCCACCTACTGTAGAGGTGCTGGTCATATAATTAGAATATCTTCAAAAGCAACCTGGGCTCTCATAACACCTGAGTAGTGCCACAGACTGATGGACATGCTATGCCGCATTGCTGCAGTAATTCAGGCAAAAGGAGCCCCAACTAAGTATCGAGTGCTGGACATGCTCATACTTTTCATGTTCATACTTTTCAGTTGGCCAAGATTTCTAAAAATCCTTTCTTAAGTGATATTCAAATTTTCTGGGATTCTGAATTTGGGGTTTTCATTAGTTGTCAGTTATAATCATGAAAAAAAACCAACTTGAAATATATCAGTCTGAGTGGAATGAATGTATACATTATACAAGTTTCACTTCTTGAATGGAATTAGTGAAATACATCAACTTTTTGAAGATATTCTAATTATATGACCAGCACTTGTAATAGCTAACCTCCTTAGTATTCATTGATTATTATTAATCTGTGCCTATTATCTCTTCAAGCATTCTGGAGTGATGCTCAAAACTTTTTTTTACTGTGGAGTTTATGAGACTAGTTTACTTAACTGTAGGTAACTTCTCCAAGACTTCTAAGTTGTTAGTTGTACAGTAAGTTGCCAATGTGTCAGAAATGAAAAAAATAAATAAATAAAATCAATATTTTAGGAATTGAATCCCAGCCCTTGTTTTGGGATATTAATGACATTATATAGGGCTTTTATATACATATATATAACAAATTTGGAAATTCAGATTACTCTGTGTACCTGAGCATGTGGTGTTAGACTCATCTTCATCATTGCCGCAGTCGTTGTCTCCATCACACAGCCAACGCATTGGGATGCAGCGGTTATTTTGACACTTAAAGCGGTCTGCAGGGCATGTGTGCTGATCTACAGGTGAACAAACAACAAGCACTGCATGTGTGTGCTGGCTCGACACAAGAAGGGAGTTTTAAGTTAAACATGAGTATAGTCTTACGGCAAAGTTCAGCTGCCTCGTCGCTGTTATCCAGACAGTCATTATCTCCGTCGCATTTCCAGCGCTCTTGAATACAGCGGTTATTCTTACAGGCGAACTCTCCCGGCTGACACTGTGGAGGGGGAATGTAAGAAGGGTTGGCTGTGGAGAAAAACACACACATATGAAATGTAAATATGTCAGCTAAAAGCCAAGCTCTGTGAAAAGAAACATCTGAAGAGTTTCTGTTACAAAAATTCAGATACAGAAACCAAACCACTTGATGTTCAGTTCAGCTGATTGTATCAACAATTTAATCTAGAAATGATTCATTATCTGCCACTATGGTTGAGTAGCTGGCACAAACAGATTTGCTTCAGCTCACCAAGCATTTCTAACTTTGATCTCTGTCAGGACTGAATGAACTCTTATCCTGCTGTATTCCTCAGATTTGAAGTTTCTAACGTGATTTCCAGTAGTAGTTAATCCTCTTGTGAGCAGATCTTTAAAAATCATTTATATCAGCATATATATATAATCATATATAGTACAAAACACCATAGTTAATCACCATTGATATCTAAATTAGAAGTGTTGCAACATGCAGGTTTTAACAATATTGTTTAAAAAAAAAAAAAAATCACTGATAACATTACAAATTACCATAATAGCATATTTAATCCAAACCACTACTTGTCTTTCTGCATATAAGTGGCAGTACTAAAATATTGTTATATACTATTACCACACATGCAAGAAGATGAGAGATTATAAAAATGGGAGTGTTGACGTAGGCAGAAATACAGTCTATGAAAAGTCACAATTTAACCATTTTAAACAATAAATCGACATAGAGACATCTGAATATGTGTCATTGAACATTCAACAACCTATGAACGGTCCTCATCCTCCACATTTGTAAACACTTACTCTGTACTTCCGCCTACATCAAGTGTGACCTTTTTAACGTAATGACGTATTATGCACAATAAAGCATATACACCGTTTTTTTTAAATACCGATAGTTTCGCTAGATAGGACCCTTATTCATCGTCTGATTTAGTTTATAGCCCTTTGAAGCTGCAGTGAAACTACTACTAGTAAGTCTGAAGCAACATTTCAGTAAATATGTAAATAGATTTTGCTAGTTGCATGTTTAGTCTTCAAAACAACCAAGAGAGCAAGCTCATCATTGTGAATGCTATGCACTTTCATAATGCTGGCAAAAGATAAAAGGGCAGTATATATCTTAAACTAAATGGCAATTTTGGTTGATAGTGTGCATTACCTTTACAGCTGGTGTTGTCTGCGGGGTCCAGTAATTGGTCCTCAGCGCAGGCGCATGACCTGCCTGTTGGAGTGGCCAAACACAGACTACTACAGCCACCGTTATTGGCTCTACACGCATTACTTCCTGTTATAAACACATAGGGATAATATCTGATTAACCTTCAACAGCCAAATGACCTGGATTCCTACTAGAAAATGTTGTATTGCATTGAAAAAACATCAGATAATTACCCAGCTGCTGTTGGGCATCGTACATGCGGATCTCAAAGATGGGTGGCCGTTCGTTGCGTAGCAAAGTGACCGTTTTGGTGTTCTGGTCCAGTTTATATATGCTGCCACTGCGGTACTCATTCCAGAACAAGAAATTTTTGTAGTGGCACAGGCCAAAGGCATGGTTTAGCTCATGTCCTTCATAAATCGTCTAAGAAAAAAAGAATATGGTATTACTTAATTGACAACAAACAATTAAATTGACTGTTCTAGTGTTTTCAGCTGTCATGTCTTGTTTTCATTCTTAAATGCATACATAAATATAATCTATTAGTTCAACAGTGTGAGAGCACCTTGCGTGCAGTGTTGTTGAGATAGACCATCTCTATTCTGTCATAATAAGCATCCACCCAGTACAAGATGCCCTGAGGGATGTCCAGACTCAGGCCGTTGGGCCACAGAACCATCTTTGACGTCAACAGAACGTTACGGTTGGTTCCATCCATCCAGGCCTTTTCAATCTTCCCTCGCTTACTCTCTTTTGGGTCCTCCTCCCAGTCAGTCCAGTACATCCAGCTAAAAGAAGAAAAATATTTGAATCAGTGTCATATCGCTGTTGTCATATTGCTGTGTCTTGTGGTTGTGCATACAGAAATTGATTTTGTAGATTTTTAGGCAATAAAGTTTTTCAAAAAAATTTCAACGAAATCGGGAAATCACCCATGCCGAGGGTCCACCACAATAGCTCGAGGATGGGTCATTTTGCCCTCAATGAGAGTCTTCCTGGTCTGAGATGCTTTCTCGAGCCGAGCAACACTGATGGTCTTCTTGGGACCATCATCTGTCCAGTAAAGATTGTTGGCCATCCAGTCGACAGCAATTCCTTCAACAGTGTGAATACCTGAAAAATAAGAACAAGTCAGAATAATTAAAGAATAGGTCATAACAACACTAATAATTCTAGTTATAAGACAAATTGGAAATAAAAACAGCACCTTCTTTAAGAATGATGTCTCTTTCTGTGCCATCAATCTTCTGTCGGCCAATCAGATAGCTGGTGGCATCAGCAAAGTAGATGAAGTTACTCTGTGCATGGAAGTCCAGAGCTCGTGGGTTCATTAGGTTCTCAATGGGGATCATGTATTCATCCTGAACTTTAGGGTTGATGTCCATACCACGGATAACACCTGGACGACCCTTGCCATACACCAGAAATAACTCGTGCTCAGGCTCTGGGGATTTAGGGTAGGATTACATAAATTTGTCAGTTCAGGATCATACTATAAGAATGCCAATCACAAAGAAAAGGAGGTGTTTAAAATATTTAAAAACCTAGTTTGAAAGATGTACTGGGCTGTAATAATGTTCTCTTTGTATTGTTACTTTTATGTGTTTTTTATGGCTTTTCATTTAAATTCTTTCCAAAATACGTCAAATTTAAAAGAACTATGATGGTGGTAATAATGTCTTTCTCACAATCAAATCTAATTCCTTTTTGTGTTTTTTTCAAGGTCATGTGTTCAGAGGTCATTGAAAAGTCACAAATCAATGCTACCAATGCTTCATTGCATATTCATAGCAAACTACTGGGAATCAATATTAGGGTAAACAGAAAAAAACCTTTTTCTTTGTAATCTGAATCAGCTAAAGTGTGTCCAACCTACAGCTTGATATGCATCAATACCACAAAGAAATATAAGTAAAGAAATGTGCAAGAGCTTAAAATTACTAATGCTCAATTCAGCTGAGCCAATCATGACTAACAATAATCCAGTTTTATAATGTACAAAATGTGGACCAATTTTTAAATTGATATCCACAGTTATGTATGCATCGAGCCATGCCTTTTCACAACAAAGAATGACATTTCATTGCTTACTGCTTTACTACATCTGATTATCATACATTTAATTAAGCAACATTAGAGTATTTACATTTTAGACACAATATTGCCACACAGTGCCATATAGTTCCAAACCAAATCACAACAGGATCATTGAGTGCATTTACATGGACCCTCTTAATGCGATTATAATGAGATTTTGACAATATTTCAAATCATCACGACTTATCTAAAATAAAATCAATGTAGCCTACATACTAAAATAATTAAAGCATATAAAAATGTTACAACATTACAGTACAACAGTACAAACATTAAACCTTAATATAATAAAAGTGCGCTATAGCATATCCACATGTGTTCATAGACTGCAGGTCGCTCTCCAGGAGTCTCACGGCAGTTCGCGATTTAGTCACGCAATTTAAATTAATCTATTTATTCGTGGCAGGGACAAGTTTATTTCGTTATTTTCGTAAGTCCAGCACATTTTTTAAACTAATGCATTTCAATTGGATGCATCTAAGTTTAAAAAATGTGCTGGACTTACAAAAATAATGAAATAAATGTGTCCCTTTCTCTTCCATAATTTGTCCTATGCGGTGGGGTATGTGAATATGGTAGTAGAAAATTAACCACAATTCTTAGCGAATAATAAGAATATGGAAATAGCAAGCGTAAATGTAATGTAAGCGTAGTCATTGTGTCTTCCAACAAATAAGATTTTATTTTTTAAGAATTTACTAGAGACAGACAATAAAAAAAGGTGAATTGGTGATTTTTTCTTTTATTGGGAGTTTCCAGCTCAGATGCAAAATGTTTGGGAGTAGAGTATGAATCAGTCAGTTTACTATTCGCGGCACAACAAAGCACCCCAAAAAGCATTTCTTCACTTTGTTTTCTCCTACTTTGTTAGTAGTTTACCAGATTATCATTGATTCTGCTTATTTGCAATGATTTTAGCCCTGATTATCACTCAGCAACAGTTTTGTGTGTAAACATATGTATTGAACTTTGCAGTTTAACTTTCATAGATAGGGTGAAATCTATTATAATGTCACTCACTCTTGCAAGATTTGCCATCGTTGCCAAGGCTAAAGCCAGACCGACAGCGACACGTCCAGCTCTTGTGGCTGTTGCCCAATAGACAGATGTCTGAACAACCTCCAGCTTTTCCAAACTGATCTGGTTCACAGGCGTGACTCCTCACTAAAGAAGAAAAACAGGAGAGTTATACTAAGCTGGAGTTGAGGTGATGTTAGACTGCAGTGTAATAGTTGCATTTTAAGCAGTTTATTCAAGTATACTACTATACACTAGTTCAACGGCATTAGGTGAGAAAAAGACTGATACCAGGGGGTTGGCGTCTCTGGTGGTAAACATGTAGAGCTCCTCCCTTGTCGACACGGGTGACCACCTGATAATCTGAACTGTTGAATCGATTGACGCGGATCACGCTGGTCTTAGGCTGCATGTTAGCATTGTCGGAGTTTGTGGCATATAGATAGTTCTCAAACACTGTGAGCCCATAAAGATGTTCAATCTGAGAAAAAAATATTATTATTCCATTAGTTCTATTATTTGGGAAATTGTGTTTGCTTTGCTGGCTTAAGTGAGCAAGACACACATAAAACACACCACTTATCCTTAGGCTGAGCCATATATGATAAGCAGAAGACAGATAATAAAATAACTCAGTAGCACTAATGGAACACTACCTACTAAAGCATTGGTGTATAGCTAGCCAATATAAGAGACTCTTTCAAAAAAAACAAAGAAGGAAAGGACATGATATGTGGTCAGGTATGGTTTCCCATACTAGGAATTTGTGCTCTGCATTTAACCCATACAAGTGCACACACGCAGTAGTGAAAAGTAAACAACCACACAGACGTGCCATGAACACACACCCTGAGCAGTGGGCAACCAATGCTGCGTCCCGCCGGGAGCAGTTTTGGGGATTGGTGCCTTGCCCAAGGGTCTCACCTATATTGAATATTAAGTGTTATTGAAGGAGGAGAGAGCGCTGGATTTTCACTCTCACCACCTACAATCCCTGCCGGACCTGGAACTTGTACCTGCAACCTTCTGGTTACAGGTACAATTCTCTATCCACTAGTATAGAGACTTTATAAACACAGTGAAGTATGATGGACAAATGAAAGGACAAATTAATGGATGGACAGGTTACTGAACAGATCTTAAGGTGGATGAGGATTATGGACATTTGGACTGAACAGATGGACAGATGGACTTTTGAACTGATGGACGTCAGGATGGATGGATGGACGGACAGATGGGTGGATTAACAGATGAACAGGTGGATGATAATTGATAAATGATGGACATTAGCATGGACAAATGACTAGATTGTCAGATTAATTAACAGATAGATGTTTATATGGACAGAAATTTAGATGGATAATTCAGATTGCTGAACAGATAGATGTTCAACTATATAATAGACAGATGGATGGTTAATTCCTGAATCAAATTTGGACGTGTATGACTGAAGTGCAATAGGATGTGTGATTGGATGAATGGATGTTTGGATGGCTAGCACTGCATTTTTATCTACTGTACATAATTCTGTGCAACATGTGTTGCTTTTAAATGTGTTTTATATATAAACCTTAAAAATAACCTAGATTAAGAGGTGATTGGTGGATGAATGGAATATACAGATCATGGATACATTTAATTGAAGTCTATTTATAGCATTTTTCACGATTTTACATTTTTTTTTCACAGATTTTCTTCATAAATGTTTGGAATAAATGCATGGGATCTTTATCTGTTGACTGAAAGAACTTTTGAGAAGAATAAAATCATGTTTAACGTTACATGTAATAAACAAAGTAAAGGTTATGCATATTTGTCATGCTGTCCAAATGGAAGAGCTTTGATCTTTTTGATCTTTTTGGGAGTTTTGTCCCACACCCAGTGTACTAAAGATAGGAATGGTTATAAGTAAGGAGATGGGGTGGTGGAGGGATGCTGAAAAACAAAAAAAAAGCTGTTTTTATATACCTGTATGAATTGTGGTCCTATCACGTTAATTAGGTTAATTATCTGAATGTGCTCCTCCCAAACTTTGTTAATAGAACATCCCATGTAGAGCAGTAATAAAGGAAAGTTCACCACAATGTTATATTTAGCAACTCACTGTCTTTTAAAGGATTCAGAAAAATGCAGAAATTACTTTTTGAGCAAAACATATTCTTGCGCATAACATGCAATACTTCCAATTTTTTAGGACATCTAAAAGTTATCTTGGTATTTGCTCCTTACCAACAGTCCTTGAATGATGGTGTGTCTGTTTTTGCCCTCGTAGTCCACTACCTCGATGTAGTCCAGATAAGCATCAGCCCAGTAGACCAATCTGCTGACCAAGTCCAAGGTGATGCCATGCGGGAAAACAATTTTACTGTCCACCAACTTTGTTCGATTCTGTCCATCCATATCACAGCGTTCCACTTTTGGGATCTGCCCGTAGTCGGTGAAGAAAACCTTTCTGTTGAAGGTAATGTTGAGTAAGGTTATACTTGAGTAAACCTCATTTGACCATTTAACACATTCCTCAGATATTTAGCTAGCTAGTTGTGTACATGGATGGATAGGGGAAGTGTGAGTTTGAACATGTTCATACCCCATAGCTGGGTCCAGAGCAATGCCTTTAGGGTTGTAGAGTTCTTGATCCAAAAGTGTCACACATGTGGCTCCATCTTTATCACATACAAAGATTCGATCATCCACGTCATCAACAAAATAGAAGTTTCCTGTCAGCCAGTCTATTGCCATCTGTTCTACATCTGTAAGACACAGGGAATCGGGGGAAATGTAGATAAAACATAGAAATTATCTGTTTTGTTTTCATGTGTAATTTCGCTTGTTGTGTGTAAAATCTCTATTGAATTCTATAAATGTAAAATACAGTCCAGTCCAAATAATTGTTTCAGTTTAAATCGTGAGGACTAATTTGAAACTATTCTAGAACAAAGAAAATTTGCAACATATATCTTCAATTTAAAGCATAAAAAATAAATTTGCCTTATGATTATTCGTAAGTTACGAGACAAGCTCAGTTGAGTCTGAGCATAATAATCAAGGTGCAGCAGGTACAATGATATTACGCATCGCCTAAAAACCCTGGGGACTATTTTCAGGCACTGCATAACATCACTGGTATGCAGTGATGGGAATAACAGCGTTATAAATAAATGGCGTTACTAATTGCGTTATTTTTTCAGTAACGAGTAATCAAATTAATTACTGTTTTCCCCGTTACAACACCGTTACCGTTACTGACAAGAAAATGTTACTATAATTTATTATATTATTAGCATTTTTTTTTTTAGTCCATCTCAGTGGATGCGCAGTGTAGCTGGTTCGTGAAGTACCATAAACGCATGGTTCGCAATCACTTTGTCTCATTCACGAAAAGAAAGATAAAGAGTCTTTCACAACATGCAGACTTGACGCACTACATGTAAACAATATTCTTTGTTGTGTTTTCCTGTCAAAATAACAGATTTCATTTGGAATTCCTCAGCTTTCAAGAACTGCCAGTTTTATATTGTTATTATTAGTAGAATTCCCAGTAGTTTTGTTATCTTATAATTTTTTGCCCTGTTTTTTATAGAAACATTAAATGATAAACAAGCACCACCACCAATTAGTTTCATTAATTTAACATTTAATATTGGCGGCATCCAAGTTTGCCATTTGATTATTTTTATTATTTTTTTTTTTTTAAGGAAGGCAGTAGTTACTTTCCCTGATAGTTAGTTACTTTTATAATGTTGTAACTCAGTTACTAACTCAGGTACTATTTGTGAGAAGTAACTAGTAGCTATAACTAATTACTTTTTAAAAGTACTGTGCCCAACACTGCTGGTATGGCAGCAAAATTCCTTGATTATTATCAACATTTTAACTTTTAATTTTCCACTTGTCTTAATACGCTATGTAACTATAGAAGAGTCAGGACATTTTTGAGCATGATGCTAAAAGTACTGGAGATCGACTGAAAAAACATTAAAACTCAACTGATTAACTCTAGGGAAGTTGGAAAAAAATAGTGGAGTGTTCCTTTAACTCAAAACCTTGCAAAACCTTGCCCAATAAGATTTATTAATAAAGTAAATCAAAAGCATGCTATATGTGAGTTCATTTACATGCAGGTAAAAGCATACAGTATAAACCTTTGTGCCCGACTGGTTCAGACTAAGGCAAGTGTTCACGTACCAATCAGAGCAAATTTTGGGTTCGATGATTCTGTAAATCTGTTTTGAAATTGTGCTAATAATAATACTGCAGTCTTGCATACACATTTCTCTTTTTCACTTCTACAATAACACCCTTTCTATTTGAAATAGCTGAGTCAGGGGACTTTGGAAGCATGTGCGCATGTTACACAATTTCCAAAATAGTTGTTTTAACAGCTGTGATCACTGTGGTTTTTGCTCTTTTGAAGCTTCCCCCTCCTTAATACACCTCATTCTGACCTTAAAATGTCTCAATGTATCAGAACCTCCCCTACTTTAACCCCAGACATACCATATATTTTAATGGGATGTTGCTCATTTGAAGTGCCTGTAAAAATTGCACAGGAAAACATTGAAACAGTGACTGTTAGGGAAAAATGGTGCGTGATATGCAGGAAAATCCAGACAGATGGAGCGATTGAAGGCTGAGGGGTGGAGACAGAGACAGTGTTGGCCTCTACAAAGGAAAGTTGGCCATTGTGCAAGGGCCAGACGTTTACCGGAATCAAGGGCTGTATCCCCAAAGGTGTTGTTTATTTAAGGGCCGAGTCCTGCTTAAACTTTTCCAGCTGCCCGGACTGAAAGCCAGTGATTAAAAACACAGATCAAAAACACCAAAAGACAGAGAAAAGAGCAAGTGTACCAATGAAGGTTGAGGAAGACGAATGAGTCTTACAGCAGCTGCTGTCTGAACAATGCAAGGATAGAGGAACGCCACAGAGACAAACCACAGAAACAGTGGGCTGAGAAACCTGGCTTAGCTCTCATTCTGTATCCAAGTAAAATTGTAGGTCTCAGTGGAAGGAGGGTAAGAAATTCCATTTGTGACACAGCCTTCCCTCTGCACTGAAGGAAAACAAATGCTCTTAAGATTCTTGCTCTCATTTCCTGAGACAGCTTTGTATAAAAAATACTTTAGGCTAACAAACTAAGGTCTGTGTTTACATCTTGAAAACTTTATTTTATTAATAGTGGAGTTTGTTTAAAGCTGAAATCTGCAGACAGCATGCCATTTTAAGAATGAGATCTGAAGTTCAAAACAAAAGCCATCTGACAATATGACAAGTGCTTGACCAGCCAGCTTTACAGCTATTAAATAAGTCATAGCCACCCTGAAGTCAAAAATGTTTTGTGACAATCACAGCCAATTACAACATATTTGATGTTAGGATTGGAATATCAGACCTGCAACTGACCAAAAAGGTCCCGTCACAGGCAATCCAATGGTCACAGCTACTAGTAGGAGGAGAAACCACTCTATTAAGACATCTGGTACAAAAAGTGTTAGGACTGGTCCTCTCTGAAAAAAAAGTGTGTTCCAGTGCAGGACATTGGTCTGTATAAACCAGTACGGTATTCCAGTAGTTCTTAACATCTGTGCATGTGTGCAACTGCTACTTCTGTGTGTTGAGTGGCAGTCAATCAGCTAATCATTGCTGAATAGCTACATTCTAAAATCACTGTAAAGCAGAGATTCCCAGAGATCATTGCTTTAACTAGACACTACTTTGTGGCTGTGCCACAGCGTATAATGAGTTGGCTTGAGATCCTGGCCTAATCCTGTCCCTCTCTCATTCCTACCTCTTTTCAAAGTGTCTTCACAAAAATAAAGGCACAAAACAACTTGGCGTCTGTTTCAAGATAAATAATAACCAACAAACAAAACAAATAGAAAGATGACACAACCCATTTTTTTTTTCAAAATGGGTTGTCATCTTTCTATTTTTCTCATGTTTCTGTGGTTGTACAATCAACAAATACATTTTTAACAAACATTATGTTGAGTTTGTCTGGTACAAAACTGCTCACAGAAGACATTCAAAGCAATTCAAAGACAAAGTCAATGTACCATAATTAGCATTAATAGCATTTAAATTCTTCAGGTTAGGTTGGACTGCTTACAATAGATGGACTTGTGTAAGACTGCACATCAACATAACAAATTAAAGTCTGATGTCAAACTCCAAAAGCCTCACAACAACCAATATTTGGTGGAATATTTGGAACTCTATAAAGACCAAATATGAATCCTCAGAGCTTAGAGATTTGGGCAAAAAAGGGTGGGAAATTTACAAAAAGCAAGAAGCAAATCAATAAATAAACATATTGAAAAGCTATCAAGACATACAGATAATTAGGGAAAAACAGTGAAGGGTCGAGAGATTAACACCAAAACAATGCCCTGAATGTTGGCAGAGCCAAAAACGTGTGGCGGAAGCTCTGGAGCGTGAGCTGATTTAAGCACATGACTGTTTAAGAGGCTTTCCAGAAACTTTTGTACCAAGCAGACCTTATGTCAGAGAGCCGCTCCCTTCTGCTTTATGCCACATTACTTCATCGCACATCCTGTCTTTCCGCTATTTATGCTGAGACACACCAAATTTACATGCAAAAAATAAGTTTACTGGAATGCCGCAAGACAATAACCCTCTGACAAACATGCTTATACATGACATTTTGGTCCACCTCATCTCTTAATTTTCCAAGATGATAAGAGACACATGCATTCCTTTAAGAGATCACATAGTGACGATGTAGAGAGAGATAGCCTAAACATCTCCACCTGTATGCGTCCATTTTCATGTTTTCATGATAAAGCTCCAGAGCCACAGACGGGTGGGGGGTTGGGTCAACCACAATGTCTGGAAAATGTTCCACAAAACAGAATATAAATATGCTGCAGCAAACCCCAGCAACCTACACAAACCACTCATAAAACACACACATAAACATGGAGACATATGGACATGCAGATAATGGCTTCTGGAAGAGTGCTGTCCACACAGATGCTGTCTGCATGCTGTATCTCACAGGCTCAACAAACCCATTTCAGCAGATTACAGATTTCTCCGTTCGGTAGAAATCGCATTTCCCTTTCCCTAGTGAGTGCCCCTAGCCTGCACTCACATTGCACTTTAGCATTCTGCAAACCCACCTCTTCCAAGCGGGCCAGGGAGAGCTAAACTAACGGTTTGGAATGCTCACACTAGGGTTGTAACGGTATGAGATTTTTACGGTATGATAATTGTCTCAGAAAATATCATGGTTTTATGACATACGGTATCAGAATCATCATTATTATTATAATCATCAGCTACAATGACCCTTAAAAGAATAAAAGGAGATATGGTTTTTGGTTGAACATGGTTTATTGTAACAAACTTTTTTTTACCAAAAAACGTTTGGGGAGAAAAATTAAATAAAGCTTTGCATCTCCCATTTGAACAAAATAAGGAATAAGTTATTTCTCTTTATATTAGACAAGAATATATCAAGCTTTTCTTCTTTAACAGCATATATGAGAGAGCAATATGTGCCGGGTCATGTTGGATGGATGTAAACATGCATGTAAAAGAAACAGAAATGTGGCTATAACTTGGATGGGTTGTCTGATATAAGTGGTCTGGATTCTATAATTCAATACAAAATATTTTATTGAAAAAACAATCAGGTGAAATAAAACAACTTTTGCTTCTCTACATGTCTAATGGTTTGTAACGCTTGGCGCTGTGGTTAAGCTCGCGCTCTCGCTTCCTTGAGGACAGGCAGGACTCGGAGGCAGGAATACAAAATGGAACATTAAACGAAAAAACAAAGGAAATCGCGAAGAGCTACGCAGAGCTCCGCCAACAGACATACACGAAACTTTAACAACTGACAACAGGGGAACCACGGGACACGGTATTTATACAACACATAATCAGACATAAGGGGAAACACCTGGACACAGGAGGCTCACTAATGAGAGGGCGGAGACTCAAACGAGGGAAGACATGAGGAGTACAGAATGAAGACAAAACAGAGCACATGGACAAGGCAAACAAACATAGAATTAGTTGACGGTGTGACAGGTCTACTAAACTAAAACATGGGCAAATGCTAATATATTTAATAACAGTAATATATTTCAGTCCTTACTTCTTCAGGCTAAACCAAACTTTTTTTTTTTTGACAGGTTGTACTAAACACCTTTGAGTTTTCAATTTGTGTATTTGATGATATATATTCCTTTTAATAAAATTTTAAAATGATCATTAAGTGTTCACTGAGAGCAGCTCTGGATATGTTGATGTGTTCACATCTTCTCATAGTGAGTGAGACAGCAGACGCTTTAAAACCACGAGCATCACCATGAGTGTGTACTAGATATACTATAGGAAAAACGGTGCTGCTCATTCATACAGACACAGAATATCGAATTACAATATATGGCAGCGTTTGTGCGCTGTATATTCACAGACACGCACATCTCGATTTGATTTACTGCACAGCTAGATTTTGATTTATACAATTACATGACTGGATTCCCTCTGCATCACAGAAATAATACGTCTTTAATATTTTTATGTTCACGGAGGGATGCTGCTCGCGAATATGGGAGAACATGTGGATATCCATCTACAAGGACAACCCCGCAATAATTTTTCGATACCCAAAAATATTGCCATACTACCAATTTTAATTTTAAATTTTAGTTTTTCGGCAGGAGATTATTAGCAGAATTAGCAGCCTCTGTATCAGACTTTTTCTCCGCTGTATGGGAGGAGTCTTAGCAGTCAAGCGCAAAGATGTAGCATATACTGCAGCGCGAGTGAGATCTGGTTTCTGGTAATAAGCAAATGTGCACGATATGTGCACGATATATTCGTACATGTCAATATCATGATAAACCGCCATACCGGTATACCGTTACAACCCTAGCTCACACTAGTGGAACAAACCATGCTTTGGTGGTCAAACGCACTCAGGCACGACTCGGATTGCCTAGTGTAAGTCCACCCTCAAACATCTTTTTACTTAACAAGGCATATGCAAAACACGTGAACCGGCAGCAACAATTATAGTTTGTTGAAGTAAAGAGAAAATACTGCAATATCCTGCACTGTGGTAAAAATGAAAGAGAAAAAAAGAGGAAGAGTGGAAAACATCTGGTCATCTCATCTGCATGTCACACTGTGGTCATGAATCACAACAAACGCATTTCCTGTGTGACCCTTCCAGAGACCGCCATGACAAACACTGCCGGGCCAAAACAGATCTGAACCTGGGTTCACGACAGCACTTCTACAGAAACGCTTCAGCTTTATGAAAGAACAATGGCATTTGAAAATATATCTTTAAATATATTTAAAAAATGTCTAAATCTGATATGGTGCGATAGGCCAATGTGAAAATACCAAATCACTTTAATTATGCAATTTAAAGTTGCTTCTTTAAAAAAAGTTTTTATCACAAAACCTCTAAATACTTTCAAGTTTGTTTGAAAAAGCAAAATCATTATCATCCAGAATGCTGCTTTCACCTCTTTATTATTATTCTCCCTTTAGATTTTCTTCCTCTCACGCGTGTGGCAGGCAGCCAGATCTTTAACACTGAGGGCAGGAACTCAATAACTGGCAACAGGAAGCCAATGATCTCTTTATCGCTTCCTAGCAAGGGCACAATGGTGCAGTCAAGGCTGTGGCCTCTGACCTGTGAGCGCGTGTCTGAGAAACATGTCCAAATTGAACATGGAAATCACTGAAAAATGAGGCTGCTTGCAAACTAAACAGCACTTAATCCTGAGAACGTTTCACACAAAATCAATGAGAGACAGGTCAGAAACAAAATCTATGAAAGTATGTGAACACAAACATTCTGCATGTCTGCATACTTGCAAGAGTACATTTCTGGCATAAATTTCTAACTGGAGTGCCAGAGTTCTTGTAAGACCCAAAATATGCACTCCAGTTTAGCAGAGATATTTCCTGTCAAAACTAGTGTTGCAACTATAGAAGGTGACAGAGAAAGCAGGCTCAAAACTGAAAAAATAAGAGTAAAAGAGTGTTTTTAGTGGACAAATATGTGACCCTAGAGCACAAAATTTGAAGGTCCCCTAGAAGTACCTTGAAACAAGCAGCGTTATTTTATGTGGTGACATAATTTCAGTCGAAACAGGGAGACAATAGCCAATAACGTTTTGTTAACATCTTCTCTGTCCAGAACTGCTGAGCTCGGTCAAGCCGCATTTGACATACACAGTATATCCTGTGTATATCCAGTAACAACTCCCTTGATTCAGTATGAAACTCTTACTAAAACAAAATAGTGATTATAATCGCTATGTGTGATTGCATCTCTTAATAGATCAAGTCCTGTCAGTGAAAAGTTTGCATGACACAATGCGAAGCCAGTCCTCATTTGCCCCAATCAAAAATGTATTTACATTGCCTGAATCGGCCCCTATCGGCTACAGTAGCAACATTGTGCACTACCTGCCATTCACTGTACAGAAAATAGTAACACTGAGGACAAGTGAACGATCTAAGCCGCAGCTTCAGCATATATTTATAGTGTAGGGGCCAGGAGCTTTAGATTCTAGAGAGCATGAGAAGCTGAAGTACGAGGTGACGTCAAAAA
Organism: Enteromius afrohamiltoni; assembly: GCA_034779775.1. Lineage (NCBI taxonomy): Eukaryota > Metazoa > Chordata > Actinopteri > Cypriniformes > Cyprinidae > Enteromius > Enteromius afrohamiltoni. Next base: position 192,408 of record JAUYWG010000045.1, read on the forward strand.
AGAGGCTTATAGATAACCTTAAGAACATATCGGTGCTACCACCCAAATTTAGATTTCAGAGGGACTGTAGGTAGCATGGGTATATTTTGTAACAATAGTTAACATTAAATTGTATGCCTCAAAATGACAACATTTATTAGGATATTATGTAAAGATAATGTTCCATGATGGTATTAAGTAAATTTAACAACTGTGAATGTGCAAAGATTTGAAGGCAATTTTCTTAATATTTTGATTTCTTTTTTTCACTCTCAGATCCCAGTTTTTTGTTTTTTTTTGAGATTTTATTCAAATGCTTATTTATTCCACTTGCAGGCTCACACTACATGCGACACGCAGCAACAAAGCGACGCAATCCCATTCATTTCACTGGAGAGCTGGCGATTTCCGGTGACAAGAGCCAAGAGACTGACTAGGCCACTCCATGACCTTAATGTGCTTCTTGTTGAGCCAATCCTTCGTTGACTTTGCTGTATGTTTTGGGTCATTGTCGTGCTGGAACACCCATCCACGATCCATTTTCAGTTTCCTGGCAGAAGGAAGGAGGTTGTCGCTGAGGATTTTACTATACATGGCTCCATCCATTTTCCTGTTGATGCGGTGAAGTTGTTCTGTGCCTTTAGCAGAAAAACACCCCTAAAGCAAAATGTTTCCACCTCCATGCTTGACGGTTGGGACGGTGTTTTGGGGGTCAGGTTTTGGCAGCATTGTTCTTCCTCCAAACACAGCGAGTTGAGTTAATGCCAAAGAGCTCAATTTGGGTCTCATCTGACAACAGCACCTTCTCCCAGTCACTTTCTGAATCATTCAGGTGTTCACTATCAAACTTCAGATGGGCCTGCATATGTGCTTTCTTGTTTGTAGTCTGCGTGATTGATTGATTCTGTGGACAGGTGTCTTTAATGAGGGTGACTAATTAAGCAGGAGTGTCTAACCACTCTGTGGGAGCCAGAACTCTTAATGGT
>JAUYWG010000045.1:193472-205393 GCA_034779775.1 Enteromius afrohamiltoni
GGGGAAACACTAGTATTCCGGGGATGGTTCCCGCTGCCGACTACCGGAGAGGGCCACAGAGGAGCGATCTGTGACACCTACCATTAAAATTATACTGTTCTGAGACTTTTCATTTCTTTTTCATTGGACAAACTGACAAAATCAGCGAGGGGTCAAATAATTATTTCCTCCACTGTATGTGACATTTCTACATTTTGTATTATTTAATTTACATAATAAAAAAATGGTAACTGATAGAAATTATTAATTATCATTATCATTGTATTTTATTATATATTCTTGTTTAAAACTGGAAATCTGCTCTATTTCACTCATTGCATCTCTTGAAATTGCAACCATAGTTGCTTTTGGGAAACACACCCAAGTTCGGCTAACTGTTAAATGTGCTAAAGTATATACACCATACAGGTCAGTGATGCATTTCCTGTACTTCATATGCCCGTGGAAAGCAGAATTGATCACTGCAGATGAGTCCATTGTGAATCAAGTGCTAACACAGATGCAAATAAACACTACTGGATAACATAATTAATTCTTCAAAAGAAAATTATATTTATTGAACTCTATTTGATACATGGGTTTGTATGGCTCATGTAGGGCTCCAATGATAACGTTCGGGGTTCAGACACACTCTCTGTTTAAATCTTGATAAAAGACACATCTTTTTAGCCAAGCATTCGAATAATACATCTCAACTTTTCCTACAGTTATATCTAATCAGATGTCATTATTTATCTTCTAGCTCTGGTTTAACAAATCTTCATTTTCTTAGTTTGAACAGCAGCTATGCTCATTTTGTTCCTATTTGTTCTGTTTCCGCCATGGGATTGTCATTCCGTGGTAACTAGAATTTCACAAGCTCAAGCCTGGATCCAGAATACTTAAGAAAAGATGATGCCAACCCCACAGAGGACTTTAGATGATGCCAATTTCACAGAGGACTTCAGATGATGCCAACCCTGGAACAACACACAGCACTACCGAACTCTGCTACAAATTTATAATGTTCCTTGTCTGTTCAATTACGTTATTAATTGATATTTATCTCACATCTATGCCATATCTACATCTACTACTACATATACTGTAAAACATTACTTTGGTGTAAGCTGCTTTGCAATGATATGTATCATGAAAAGCGCTATACGAATCGAATCGAATCGAATCGAATCGAATCGAATCGAATCGAATCGAATTGAATGATGCAATAAGAACATACACTTAATGAGGAAAACATTATTCAGGGGCCCAAACTGAGCAAAAATAATTTGGTGACCAAAACATTCGATAAACTTCTGTATGTAAGGCCAGGCATACAGTGTGTGATTTCTGTGCGACTTCAGCAAGGTATCAACTCACACTGTTTGAGAGGATTGCATGCGATGTAAAGCCTAATCTCACAATTTATGAGCTCACACTATACAGTGGGTACGAAAAGTATTCAGACCCTATTTGCTAAAATCATTTATCATCCTCTCCAGTTCTTTCAGGTTGTCGAGTGTGTTCTGACTCCTACCCCCGGCAGGAGACCAGAGGGCTCATATGACAGGTTGATGGCATCCACTATTCAACGGCTTAAAGTCTGCTTGGTCGCTGGAGACCCCTTCTTGGGGGGACCGAAGCATACGAGCAACTGCCTTGACTTTTTCCACAGGGCAGCTCGGAACCCAGGAACGTACTGGTGGCCTCAACCTTAGCACACCTTGGAGGAAACCTTTGACCAGGGGTTCTTTATCAACTGTGTGTCCCCCGAGAGAGGTGTGGTAAGCCAATATAGCTGCCATGTAAACCTTCAGGGTGGAGTGGGTGACCCCAGTAGAGAATCTAGCCTGCAGAGATTTCAGAACTGTACACCAGGAAGTGAACAACTTCCACTTCAGGGCATATAGATTCCTCGTAGATGGAGTTCTGGATTGGAAGATGGTCTCAACAACCTTGGTTGAGAGACCTGTGGCTAAGAGTTGTGCCCCCTCAGGGGCACTATGTTGCCCCCACCTGTGAGAGGAGATCCCTCTTGGTCTGAAATTCCCACATAGGGCCGTCTAGGAGGTCCATCAGGTCCGAGAACCATACTCGGCCTGGCCAGAACAGCGCTACAAGTAATAGACTGACCCGTGTGCCGGCGCGTTCCCATAGAGTCCCATCGACGCGGCTCAAGTTCCTGAAGAGGAACTAACTGAAAGTTAGAGAGAGAGATACACACAGTGCTCTATAATAGTCAGTCTGATTCATTGTCTGACTTTAGCATGAAGAATGAAAGGAAATTTTCTGCACTTTTAATGTAGTCTGAGTCTAAGCAAAGTGAAGAGTCTGTCTGCAAGACGGCTGAACACACACACACACACACACTTGATGCTAATGCTCAGACTGATGATTAATACTGTAAATATTTCCAGCTTGCTGCAGACAGAATCTCAATGTTTTCACTAAAATACTATTTTGTAATACTGTGAACTACACAAGGATGCAAATATAGGACAGAAACCAAATATTTAATATTGATAGGTCACCCAAAAATTAAATATTTACTCAAACTTGTGTCATTCCAAACCAATCTGACTTCCTTTCATTAAACACCAGGGAAGGTATAGCCACTGTTCTTTTTCATCACAAAAAAATGACGGTTCCCCATCAAAGTTGAACTTCTACAGTGTTGATGATGAAGCTATGAGTCACCAATACAATCAGATGACAGTAGTCCCATGCTGAAAATGCAGTAAAAGGGCTCCAAAGTCATGGAATCTCCAGATTTCTTTCTTTTCAGGAAGCTGTTTGTTCAGCATGTGTGGACTACTGTGTGGTGCTACTGTCATTTCCATCTGCCTTTTATTTACTTTCTTGCTCTTTGAAACGTTGCGGCAAAAGGTCAAGGAAAACTTCTCCAGGTTACGTATGACTTTAGCTGGTGACCAGGAGCCCGTATCACCAGGCCCTGTTTTAGAAGCCAAGGGTTTCTCCACATGTCTTAGGCTCGCACACAAAGCACACCTTGATCACTCAACGTGGATTCCCTCTCAGGGAAACCTCCTTGGTCTTGAGCCACCACTGTAGGGGTCTGGCGCATAACAGGCCAAACGGTATCATGTTGGCAGCCCTCAGATTCAACAGTCTCTGAGGCTGTATGACAGTAAGTAACCGGCCTTCTCTCACTCTCTTGACTGATTCGAGAATCGAGACTACTCAAGCAGGGGACAAGCATGCCTGCATCATGGTCTAAACTCATACAGCACCTAAACAAGCGGTCTTTGGACCGCAAAGACCAAGCGGTCTTTGGAGAGAGCACACTTTTCTTGCCGTTCAGTCTGAGCCCTAGATGATTCACGTGAGCGAGGAGGACATCTCAATGTCCGATCACTTCGCTCTACGACTGAGCTAGTATTAGCCAGTCTGCTATCTAGTTTGGAATGCGAACACCCTAAAGCCACAAAGGAGCTAAGGCTGCATCTACTACTTTTGTAAGCATCCAAGGCAAAAGTGTTAGGCCAAAGGGAGGAACCCGATAATGGTACGCTTTGCCATTGAAAGTGAATCTCACAAACTTTCTGTAAGAAGGACATATGGACACATGGAAGTATGCATCTTTTAGATCTATCGTTACAAAGCAGTCCTTGGACCTGACTTGTAGTAACACTTGTTTTAGTGTGAGCATCTTGAACTTCAGCTGACTGACTGAGTGGTTCAGTTGCTTGAGATCTAAAATGGGCCTCAGCCCTCCATCGTTCTTGGGAACTATGAAGTATCATCTGTAAAGCCTGGACTCTCTTTCTCAAGGAGGAACCAACTCTATGACATTCTTCCTCAGAAGGGTATTACTTCTTGTTCCATGACCAGAGCCTGCTTGGGGCTCACCATAGTGAGCTTGACGCCGCTGAAGCGCGGCGGAGAAGACTCGAACTCTCAGTTTCGATAACCTCTCTCTATGGTATTACTAGCGGTGATGTGGCTTGATACTCTTTGGTGGCTCGTCGCCAGGGACTATAGAAAGAAATTGTCACAGAAAAGAAAGAGATCGAATCTGAGAGTTTGAGTCTCCTCCACCGCGCTTCAGCGGCGTCACGCTCACTATGGTGAGCCCCAAGCAAATCGGTGTGCAAATCAGGGAAAAACGGCAGGCTCCGATGTGGAGGTGGTGGCCAAGCACGCAAAAAGCCCTCATCGAGTCTACTTTTCGTGGCTCTTGATATTTCTCGGCCGGCCAATCAATATTTAATTTATCTATGGCCCTAGTGACCACCTCCAACAGCTCTTCATATTTTAAAGACTGGGTCTCATCCACACTCTCAGCCTCATCCGCCTCGGACTAAAATGGAGAGAAAAAGATGCGTTTTCAAACTAAAATGTATTAGTGTGGACATGGCCCCAGACTCAAGCTTTAGCTATTATGCTCTCAAGCTGCATTGGGAAACATAGTCTTGAGCTTCCTCCCACTCCAGCTGAGAACATTTTTTAAATAACGTCAAGCCTGTGAGTCTGTACATATGTTTACACTGCCACACAGTATTATACCATACTGTAGATTTGTACATATTTTGCATGTGTGCAGTGTTATTTATATAATATGAATCATATGTTATATTACCTTAAAATAAAGAAAATTTTGTATAAAAGTGGTAGCCTGTTCAATATTTACAAGCTGAATGTCAATATCCACTACAATATAATGTATGCTAATTGAAGTTGAGTGATGCTCTCTTCTGTTATTTCTCATAGTATTGCATATAGATTTATATGCTGGTTGGTATATGATTACATATTTTGGTTGAGGTTGTGCTGGTGTCTTTTCCTATTTTGCTCACAGAATTATATACAGTATATTTATATGCTGGTTGATTATATGATTATATGTACTGGTTGAGGTTAAGCATGGCTCTCTCCCATGTCACTTTCACAGTTTGAGGTTGAGCGTTACTCTCCTTGTTATTTTTATTACTCTCAAAGCTGTTATGCTGCTTGAGGATGTAGCTGAATTTAGCACTCACGTTTTCCTCTCTCATTCTCATCCCTGCAGTATTATTTTTCAGGCTGAGGTGGCATGTTATGGAGATATTCTTTACCGAGAGCTTCCAAACAGAATATTCATTTCATTGCCTCCCACTGCCTCACCCAAGCCACATTCTTGCTGTTGGGGAAGGTAGAAGTAGTAGTAATGTGCCTTTCAAATAATTCAGATTATAGGCAGCTTTTGCCTGCTTACCTAGTCGTAATGCTTGTAGAGGTTGGTTTGATCCCTCTGCTAGGATGTATGTTCCCATATAGCTAAGAAAACTGTTGCATCTGGTGACTTACAGGGCAATTTTGCCCCCTATTCCTTTGAGGTCTTTTTCCTTGTGAGGGTCTTGGAGGTTTATCTCCACCACATGAAGTCTGAATCGGACCAAAAAACTGTGCCAAGCACCACAATCAGTTGCTGTTCAGCATGGATTATTCCAATGTGAGTTCTGGGGATTCCATGACGTACATTCCCTTTAATGGCATTGTGTATGTCTTGTGACTTTCGTCTGCCAGTTTTATTGGCATGTTTGTACACATGCTTCAAAAACTAGCCCATGCTGAAGGTGTTCATTGATGCAGCATCTCATTCTCCCTCTTGGAGGTTAGAGACATTTTAAACGAACATTTTAAGTCTCTTAAACGAACGTGATGCTTATAATGTGCATTATTTGCAAACTGCTTTGGATAAAAGCATTTGCTGGCAAATTAATTTAATTGTAAATGTCATCTGAAAGATATGCTGGAAAGGAATATAATCAGTAATGACTTGAAAAATAATTTATTCACCTTCCTGTCATTTCAAAAATAAAGACTTTTGTTGCTTGATGAAACTTTAGTAACAGTATTTTTCAATGAATCCTCTATTCCTGCCCATCTGACAAAATTTTAAGCTTTGAAACTAGCGATATCTGATATGCAGATAATTGATACCGATATATTTCCTTTTGCCTAAAAACAAAAATCAATCACTGCATTTTTTTTTCTCAGACAAATGTAGTGTTATCCTTAACATTCTATTTAAAAGTTATGTATAATGAGTTGAATATTTGCTTTCTTTCACCAGGGAGAGGAAGAAGGGAAGGTAAGATAAATAATTTTCTAGATGGTCTAATGCAAAAGGGTAGCAAAAATAGTTTGACACAGCCTAGGCGTGTGCGTTGATCAATGTTTATTTTTGAATAACAAAGCTAAATTGAATTATATAAAGGTATTTGGATTTAGGTTACTTTTAAAATCTCTTTATGAACTTCATCCACTTGAAATCTTGGAGTGAACTTTTAGTGGAGGGACAGAAATCTGGGGCTATTCTTTTAAGGCTGAATCCTTATAATATTCTGTATTCTATAATAGTTTACGTTTTCTAAAATGTATTTTGGCATTCATTGGTACAAGGATTCTGAAGGCTTTCTGATCTGATCATCCAGTCTATCTGGAATGACACGAAGAAACAGAACAAACTGAGACGGACTAAATCCAGAAGAACTGTGACAAGATTTGCATGAATTTCCTTAATTATAACAACCCTGAGTGAGGAACGTGCTTTGTGTGAAATCAGAGCAGCGCGACTTACGGTGTAAGCTGAGGGAGATGTTGATGGTTCTCTCATCTGTGAAGCTCTTGAGTCCTGTTATCTTAGCGCACATCAGTCGCGTGCCCGCGGGGGAGTCACCCACATTGATCCAGCATACTGTTTCCTGCGCATACACGAAGTCCATGGCTGTGGTCTGTTTTGTGGTTATGTATAGTGATGGGCTGCTGGAGCCACTCAGAGACGTGATCTGGATGTTCTGAGAGTTGGCGATCAGTAAGACAGGGAGACGATCCACAGGCACTACAGCAAGAGGAAGACATCTGGTTCATCTCAAATATAATAACAGTTCAGCCAATAGTAATGAATTAAAGTCTTGGCTGATGTGGATGTATGTGAGGGAAGCAGAAATGGAGAAGCTCTATTTTATCTTATCTTGGACTGTTATGTTTGTCTTACCGTTTTTGGCCTTGCATGAGCGGTTGTCTGGTTGTAGTAGATAACCTTCCACACAGGAGCAGGTGTACGAGCCGTCTATGTTTGTGCACGTCTGACTGCAGGTGCCGTACACTGTACATTCATCAAAATCTGGGCCCACACAGACACATATTTAAGCACCTCTAAAAATTACTTATAAAACTTGTTTTAGGGATTTATGGACATTTTTACTGGATAATAAGGGGAAAATTCTGTAGAATTATTGTTCATGATAGGTTATGTGAACTAATTTATTTAATCATTGTTAACAAATGAAACCAGAGTGGCATGACATAAGCATCAAGTAATGTTAGCTCATATTAAACATTATAATACATAAATACATTTATATTTAGCCATGTAAAATGGGACCCTGGACCACAAAACAAGTCATTAGGGTCAGAAGGACTTTTTAAAAATCTGCAATCTGGGGGTGTAAAAAATCTAAAGTTGTCCAAATGAAGTTCTTAGCACTGCATATTTCTCATCAAAAATATTTTTTTATATATTTACGGTAGTAAATTTAGAGCTTTTCTTCATGGAACATGAATCTTCATGATCTTTAATTAATATTCTAATGCTTTTTGGCATAATAAAAATCTGTAATTTTGACCAATACAATGTAATGTTATATTGCTGCAAATATACCCGCACTACTAACAGTATGCCTGCTTTTCTGCTTTAGGGTCACACACCCACAATAATGTATAATCATCTTTTTGAGTATTCATATTGAATATACTCATACAATTAAAATAAATAATCCACTATCTCTCTTAGCTGTAAGTCTATATTGTTGCATTCATAAGAGTCTAATCTCATGAACTGTGTAAATTCAACTGACCTTTGCAGGTTTTTCCATCTTGGCTGATCTCGTAGCCACTCTTGCAGTAGCACATGGCCCCGGTGCGTGTGACAGCACAGTTGTCCAGGCAACCAGTGAGAGTACAGTTGAGCGCCAGTTCTACAGAGATCAGAGCAGAGGACGGTTAGAGGTCAAACAACACACAGTGACACACTGGCCATTAACACTCACTACAGAGACTTCATGAAGTCTAGAAAGTTCAAAACAACAACTATATTTCACATGTATCTAAATAGCAAGTAACATATGAGAATGTGAAATCTCAAAAGTTTTGGGTAGCACTTTATTTTGATAGTCCACTACTCCACTTTAGACATTCAGTTAATGACTTTGCAACTACATGTCAACTAGCAGTTATTAGAGTATATCTTGTAGTATCTTGTTTCAATATTCAATTTTTACAGATTTTTCTTAAATAAAGATAAGATAGCTGAGCATTGCTTTAAATGTGGGCTAAATAAATCCAGGGTTTTAACAAATGGTCTGGGCCATAGCAATAGCAAGTTCACGGCTGCCACGGCGAGACGCCTGGGGGACCTTCCGGTGACAGTTCAGAATGCTTTGTCCAGTGCTCCAGCTGCGCGAACTTCTGACGCACCGCGCAGTCCCGTGGTGTTCCTGGAGGAGACCGCTCCCCCTGCTACGGCAGGCCCGAGTGTGTCCTTTGGGGCACCCCATGAGGTTGAGATGTCTTCTGCACCATCAGAGGGTGAGTCTGATGGTGAGGCGGCCGCTGCGCCGGACAGCCGTAGCCCCGTGGCATCTGCTCCGTCCGCTGCAGACACCGAACTGTCAGACATGCTCCTCCGCGCCGTGTCAGGAATCGGTTTGCAGGTGCCCTGTGTGCCTGCTACCAACCCTTCACGGCTGGATGACTGGTTTCTGGGGGCCAGAGATGCAGCACCGCTGTGCTCTCCCCCAGTGCCTTTCTTCCCGGAGGTGCACGGAGAACTGACCAAGTTTTGGCGAGCCCCTTACTCGTCATGCTTGCACCGCGCTCGACAGCGGTGCAGCAAAGGGTTACGAGGGAATTCCCCAAGTGGAGCGCACCGTAGTGGTCCATCTGTGTCCGCGCGGCACGTCTTCATGGAGGGTTCAACCTGTAATGGAGGGGTCCAGATCCTGTAAGCTGTCGTCCGCTCTGCACGCTATGGCTACACTGCAAGTGTACCAAGTAAAAGCTCTCAAAGAGCTGCACGAGCACGGACCGGATCAGGGGGTGATGCAGGAACTCCGCGCTGCAACGGACCTCGCTCTACGGGCGACGAAAGTCACAGCGTCGAGACCATCGTCGAGACCATCTCCATCCCTACTCCTGGAGGAGGGCCAGGGGACATTCAGCTGCCATCGTCCCACGGGTCGGCGGTACCCACAATTTCACAGAAAGAGCAGATTCTCACGCCTCCGGGCCCAGTGTCCGGAGGTCCCCATCTAACACATTTTTTGTCTTCACAGATGCTGACCCAGGACGATGTGTTGCCAGCGCGGGAGCCAGGTAAGCGCTGTGAGACGCAGCCAGATGATTCATCCCTGTCCCCGCCCCGCTACAGGCTGCCCAACCATGGGTACGGCGGTCAACGCTCCCTTGATACCCTTGTCGACGCGGCTCGGAGCTTGGATAGTGCTCCCGGCCCCCTCGCAGTGGTTAATACAGATGGTACGCCTCGGCTATGCGATTCAGTTCACCAGATGCCCGCCCCTGTATCGCGGCATTCGCCTCAATACTCTACCTCGGTCCAAACTGAGAGCCAAGCTGCCGTACTGCACGCGGAGATTGCTGTCCTACTGGCGAAAGAAGCAATCAAGCCTGTCCCTCCCGCCGAGATGAGGTCGGGGTTTTACAGCCTTTATTTCATCGTACCCAAAAAGAGTGGTAGGTTGAGACCGATCCTGGATCTGAGAGTTCTGAATTGGTCTCTTCTCAAGATGCCATTCAAGATGCTCACTCCGAAGCGCATACTGGCATGCATTCGGAGCCAGGATTGGTTTGCAGCCATCAACCTGAAGGATGCATACTTTCATGTCTCGATTCTGCCTCGCCACAGACCCCTTCTGCAGTTTGCATTCGAGGGTCGAGCGTATCACTATCGCTTCTTGCCCTTTAGCCTGTCCCTGTCTCCCCAAGTCTTCATGAAGGTCGCGGATGGTGCCCTGACCCTGTGCAAGATCAGAGAGGACGAGGAACAAGTCCTGCTGGTAGCGCCTTACTGGTGCGGACGTGGTTTGCAGACCTTGCGTTCCTCGCGGCAGCCCCTCCTTGGAAAATCCCCTGGAGGAAGGACCTTCTTTCTCAGGGGATGGGCACCATATGGCACCCGTGTGGGGCTTCTGGACGGGACGCGGAAGACTTCTCCAGCCTTCCCAGTGCTGTTGTAGATACCATCACTCAAGTGCGAGCCCCCTCTACGGGGCAGGCTTATGCTCAGAGATGGGGTCTGTTCGTTGATTGGTTTTCCTCCCGTGGAGAGGACCCACAGAGATGCATGATTGCAGTTGTGCTTTCCTTCCTGCAAGAGAAGTTGGAACGCAGGCTGTCCCCTTCAACTCTCAAGGTATATGTCGCTGCCATAGCCACATATCATGACGCAGTAGAGGGCGCGTCCCTCGGGAACCATCAGCTCATCGTCAGATTCCTCAAAGGTGGGCATCGGGTGAACCCCCCGAGACCACATCTTTTGCCCTCTTGGGACCTGGCTGTCGCCCTAGCCGGGCTGCGGCTGGCTCCCTTTGGGCTGCTTCAGTCCGCAAAAATAATATTTCTGACACTGAAGACAGCGCTTCTTATTGCGCTGGCCTGCATTAAGAGGGTAGGGGATCTGCAAGCCTTCTCTGTTGACGAAGAGTGCCTTCAGTTTAGCCTGGCTGATTCTCACGTTATCCTGAGACCCCGGCCCGGCTATGTGCCCAAGGTGCCCACCACACCTTTCCGCAATCAGGTGGTGAACCTGCAAGCTCTGCCCCTGGAGGAGGCAGACCCAGCCTTAGAGTTAACCCGCGCTTAAACATCTCAGTATTCCCATCAATGTGCGTAACCTGAGTCCTCCCTGCCCCACAGTCGGTCTAGAGCGGAGTAGCTCCGGCTGTGCTTCCTCTGGTCTCCTTCGCCAGAGGTGTGGCAAAAACATTCCACGGTCTACACAAGGCTGTGTTTCCCTGCAATTATATCCATATTCGTATCGATATATTGAAAATTCTTGTTCCGCATGTGTTAGTTCCTGAAAACTAACCAGTTGGCGGGGGGATCTCCACGTAACGCGGCCCTAGAGTGTGGCCTGTTCCATGGGTGTTCCCATATGTAACGTCAAAGTGATTTGACTAAAAGGGTAACGTCTAGGTTACAAACGTAACCCATGTTCCCTGAAGGAGGGAACGGAGACGTTACACTTTCTCCTGCCACGTGTCTAGGGCCGCGTTGACGCTGGTAACGGCTCTTCAGCGAAATCCTGCATGTGCACTATTCGCGTGTCCTCTTATACTCACACAGTGATGAGGTGCACCTGAGCACAATCAGTGCACGCCAATATTTATTGGCCTTTAGTAAAAGCTCAAAGCAGATAGGTCTCTCTGGCGAGTTCCCATATGAAACTCCTCCTTCAGGGAACGTGGGTTACATTCGTAACCTAGACGTTTTTACATTTTGAGTTTGAGTATATGCCTGAACAAAACTTTTTATGTATTTATGTAAACACTGTAGGAAAAAATCAGTTTTCCAAAAAATTACATCTTTGACCAATTTGACAAACCACAGAGTGACTCAATAAATAACAGCACCTGGTACCTTAGCAGGTGGTAAACAGAAAGTGATGTTAACAACGCAAACACACATACACACACACCTGTCCCAGATACCGCAAACACATGTATTCCATGATCTTCATCGGAACACCTAGATGAACTCTGTGGACAGGTCGCCAGATCCAGATGCACACACACGCACTATTTTTTAACTAAAAATTAAACTGGAAATTAGGTGCTGGGCGTTTGGCCAGAGGAGAACTGGACCCAGCTAAGCCTGGTTCTCCCAAGGTTTTTTTCCCCATTCTCTCATGGATGGGGTTT
>JAUYWG010000045.1:239163-255937 GCA_034779775.1 Enteromius afrohamiltoni
ATATATATATATATAGATATAACTCTTTATATATAACTCTTTGTTAGTAACATACAATTGTGACGTGTCGTGGTGGTGGTAAAGAGTACTGACGAAGGATATAACAGAAAGGTGCTTTTAATCTACAGAAAGGCATTAACACACGCATACCATTCAATGATAACATTAACATTAATCATGGCCCAAGGGAAAACTAAACAGACAGGGTATATATACACGCAGATATAATGATCAGAACAGAAAACAGCTTTATAACACAGAGGTAGACTAATTAACTAATAATCACATTAAAGACAGGAAGACACAAAACTAAACAGACTTCTACAGGAGACATCTTTGGTGTGAATATCCTGCCTGACTTGCAGTAATATTAGTAGTAATATCTTTCCGCAGCTTGAGCAGGTGTGGAAAGAAGATGCCAGAAGGTGCAAATATCCTTCTGTTGAAGAAAAATCCCCATTGATACTGAACAGTAAGGGTGGGCGGCGTGACCAAAATCCTTTGACAAGATATGAGTCACTTGAGTCATCAAAGGTAAATATACTGTTATTTTTCCTGCTTGAGTAGGTGTGGAAAGAAGGTGCCAGAAGGTGCAAATATCCTTCTGTTGAAGAAAAATCCCCATTGATACTGAACAGTAAGGGTGGGCGGGGTGACCAAAATCCTTTGGCATGATATGGGTCACTTGAGTCATCAAAGGTAAATATACTGTTATTTTTCCTGCAAATGATAACATAGGTAGATCTGTTGTGGCTGCACATCACTATGCTATATTAAAATTGGGTTGTGAAGTTTATTTAATTATTAAATAAATAATAAATAATAAAATTTTTAACATTTAAACATTTAATAACATTTTTGCAACCATCACAGAACAGAACAGAACACAGAACATTCCTTTTAGCGGTCAGACAACTTTGGACAACTTCTTCAGTATTTGCCTGTATTCCCTGTAGTGCGACAGAATCGTCATGATATATTTACAATGATTTTGCTGCCAATATAAAATGTAGTTAGATCTAATGTGCTTTTTATTAGGCTGTTTCACGGAGACCATTAGATTAGATCCCTATAGATCAGTATGAAACCAAGCTGTTTTATCTGGCTTTCTCTTTAATCGTAGTCCATCTGAATGAATCATTTCCATCCTCAACACATTCACAGCACATGTCATTTTAAGTTTAAAATGTTCTAGTAAGTCCCTCTGAAAGAACAAAAGGATGAAGCCATTTAAGACCAAACATAAATATGGAGATACATGCTGTACTTCATGAAAATATTTTTATTTTAAAACATTTTTAATTTTATTTTATTATTTTTTGTCCCAGCTATTAATCTTGATTAATATTTTGATTCATGACGATTAATAGTGCATAATTGATAATAATTGACAGCACAATTTTTTGTCACATTATCACAATTTACACAGATTATTGTAATATTTTTTTATGAAAATTGCTCAAGTAAAGGAGGCAACACATTAAACATTAAATCCACACTGTTGTGAGTCAAAAGTTTTCAACATAGAGGTTTTATAATGAGACTAGTTTCATAAAATTACTGACTTACTGTCCTTGACTGGGCAAGAATGTATACAGTCTTTTAACTTCATTACCATGCTAATGCTGTAACATTTTGAATGGCATGTGTTCACCAGAAAGTTAAATAACACTTTTTGATCCAAATTACTTTGGTAATTGATTACGGAAAAATTACCCAACAAGAAAATTTGCCAAGAGTATTTAAATCCCTCTTTTACACGTAAAAAATATGTATAAAATGTATAAAAATGTATAAAAAACATTAGCTTTTCAGATGGACACATTTAATTGCTCTTGATGGAGCTTTGTTTTGTTTTTAGTTTTTAGTAGTCTATAAACCACTACGACGCAGGGAATGGTAATAAAAATGATTCAGATTGTTTTGCTGTGGAGATCTCATGAATACAGATAAGGAATATCCAGAGTCAATGATAATGTAGCAATCTTTATGGAGAATAGGTCATCATAAAATGTTTGCACAAAATACCTCAGTACTCAGAAAGAGTCTCTCCAGTCACAGGCCTTGCCAGAGTGAAGCATTATGATCCAGTTATATTAATGCTGAATTCTTGAGCAGATCTAAAGCACCCAAAATAACAGCGCTATTTGCTACGTAAGAACTCTTCGGAATTAGTGGAAAATACAGGGAACAGTGCAAAACAAGTCTTAAGAAAGTTCATTTGTGAGCAAGACAATAACCCCAAAAATAAATTAAAAGCGAAACAGACTCACTCAAAGCCAAACCCCCAAAAAATCACAAATTAATCCACTGATTTTTTTTTTTATCCACATGCTTACAGGATATCTGAAATCAGTGTAGAATCAATGAGATCTATAATACATGTTACATCTACTAATGTATCTATTTCCTTTTTTATTCATCAAATAGCACTTGCATGACTGGTACAGGACCCACCATAAGGACACAGTTTGAAACAATTGTGTCTCCGTTTTGCTGCCAAGTCCTTTTGAGCAAGTCACCTGAAGCTAAACATGGCTAATCACTCTGAACCTGGGTTTTCAGATGTTGGAGCAATGCTCCATTTATCATTATGAATACCCTTCAACTGTGTCTGATAGAATCATTTGGCTATGTTCTATTTACTGTTTCCTAGTTGGCATAAACTGGAAACATCACATTCAGTCAATGTTCATCTCTATGTGAAACTGCACCCATCACAAAACACGAAGACACGTAAATATAGCTATAACATTATATAATCAGATTGTCCACATGTGTCATCATGAAGCTCCTTGAGGCATCCTTGACAGACATTTGATTGTAAATATCCCATCAAAAATGTAAATGTTTTCAATTATAGTTCTGACAGATTTGGTGGTTTGTATTGCTATTGTATTGGTTTGTCAGGTCTCTCAGATGTGGATCGCTATATGTGAATAGGAAACTGCATTCATCTGTCAGTTTTGGTCCAGTTTCATATTTGTCTCTTCTTTTTTTTCACTATTATGATGTATAGTCATAACAACACTTGAAATTCACTATATACATTATTTACATACTGTCTCAAAAACCCGTTATAGCCTCCTGTTTCACCAGTGTAATCAAGAATTTCTAATGTTAGGTTTCTTCACTCAAACAATAAAACAAACACAAAGCCAAATTAAAAATGCAACTGATTCAAACATTGAGCTTCAGGTAGAGAGAGGATTGTGGCGTTCTGGGAAACTCAATAGCTATATAATTACAATGGATTTTCAATACTCCTTTACATCACCATTTCATTTCAGACATTCAGAACATTTCACACATGCAAGTTATCCACATAAAAAGTTAAGTGGAAAAATGATTGAATTTTAAATCCATCATCATCACAATTGACAGGGAAAGCCCAACCAGCAGCTGTAAATTGGAAGTTACCAAAGCAACTACTGTGTGTTTGCTCTTTCCAATCAGTGGTAATTTGAGAAATCAATACCCCCTACCACGACCTTACAGAAGTGTTGTGTCTTGTCTCTAGATAGGAAATAGCTGTTTCTCTAAGAACACTCCACTCTTTCACCTCATCTTCAAAAGAAGACATTTATTCTGTCCCTGCCTCAGCCTTATCTGCTCCAACAAACCCAAACCTCAAACAGCTAAACGTTTATGGGAAGCCATGAGAATCTCTCTGCATAAACGCTCCCTCAGTGTTTTCCTCCATCTCTGCCTGCTGGCGGCCGAGCGAGCGTCTGAGTAATGTGACAGCTATGGCCCTGTGAGCTCAGTGTTTCCAGCCCTGCGAGCTCCAAGAACAGACTTGTTGTCATGAACACTGGTAAAACAGTCTTTACCCTCACTAACATGTAAAAGATGGCAAACGCTTTCTATGGGCTGAGATGGTCATGACTGAACTTCTGAAGCGTTGCGTGCCTCTTTGTTTTCTTGTGTGAAATAAAATAACAGTGTTTATAGGTCAGAACTGTGCAAACTTTGCAAAAATAAGATTTATAAACTGATGATCTGTAACGATGCCTGTCATCATAATTTGTAGAATAAAGGCTGTAGGCATTTTACCAAAACTAGTTTATTTAAGCAACTTCAGCAAAATTAATGTATTGGTGATTTTTTTAACCAGAGGCACGTTTTTCCTTTGAGCCTATATTGCTTAGATTTCATTACTGTGGGAACCACTAAAAGTAACTTTTTTTCTCAAAGTTTTATAGATTGTGTGTGCATTAAAGCTGTTCCCTGTAGGGGAAAAAGCAGTGTGAACATTCTTCATAATTTCTCGTTTTCTACTTTCTGCAGAAGAAAGACAGTCTAAGTAATTGACTTAGTGATAATAGATTTTCTATCTTCAGTTTAGCTTTAAATCCATAGAGCAAACAAAGTTCCCTAATCACACACCAGACCTAATTATCTAGCTAAGATCATTAAAGCACATCATGCAACATTACCCACACAGCCAAGGGAGAGAATGTATAAAAGAGCAGCTCAGTCTTTCTCCTGTCATCTTACTTCAGCTCAAAGCTCTCACATGTACCCTTCCCCAATAATTCCTTCCTTCCTAGATTTCACATTTCTAAGATAGCAAGTTTCTCCACCTTGTTCAAAACAAATGCACTGAGCCTAAGGGTTTGATCAGTGAGTAAATGGTGTTTGAGAGAATATCCACCCTCTTTTCCACCCTCTCCACATGCATACTTCCAAACAAATGACCTTTCCCCATCCAGATGTGTTTCACAGTTGAATGAAGGAGACTGAGGTTGGGGGTGGGGAAAACACTCGTCTGTCTCAACCTTGTTTATTTCCTTCTTTCTCTGTCATTCCTGGGCTAAGCTGAACGTGTACAGTATAATATATCTTCAGCTCTTATTAAGAGTTTCCTAACAGCTTAAACTCCTGAAATGTCAAGCCCTTGGGGGGTAGGTTACCTGTCAGGAAATATTAAGACATTGGCTGCAAAAAAACTGGCTGAACAGACTCAAGTGGAAGTCTGTTCAACCCAAGCACAACAGTAAAAAAACTCAATCAATCAAAAATCAATTACTCAATCATATGGCTTCCGAAGACTTGGACATGGGTCATATGAACAATTTCGTGATTTTAGTTATCATATGTTGTCATTGTAATTGCAGGAGCATCTCCTTTTTGTGTTTTATGAGAGAAGAATGGCCATAAAATTAGATCTGCAAAACACTGCGGAAATTATCCCTTCAATTTCAAACAAAACATCCATGCAGCCACATTGATCAGGATAAGCAGTCCTGGTGGACTAATGTCAGTTTTTCTAGAGCAAAATATACATTCAACACAATTCAACAACAGCAGTTGTGCTGTACAATAAACTGCTAAAATTACAGATGAAGTGCAATTCCTGCATCATTAACATCACCAACTGGAAATAAGTATTTTCCAAAAGGCTCCCCAAAGTTAGGATTGAGCCATTGTTGATGTTGTTTGATGATGACGTTTGATTGTGCTTGCAATTTCCAGAGGACAAATTGCTTTCTTATACTTGTGAGGATACAGCAACGTATTTCAGCATTACATACTCAAGCTTCCCCCAAGTGAAACTGATTTTACTCCATATTAAATTCAAAAGTCATTAAAAATGTATTATGTTGTTTTTTTAAACCAATTTGGAGAAATGTTATATTATATAACTTGCTCACCAATGGATTCTCTGCAGTGTTTTAAATAAATAAATATATAAATCCATCATTAAAGTATTTTAAATTTAAACTGTTGCTAGTATGGTTTCTCTTCCGGAAAATTCAATCCCCTGCTGTCCTCTCAGATCAAAATTCAGCTACATATTTGTTTTAAACTGCTCTGGATTGTTTTTGGACTTCTTGATCTGTGCACGTTTCTCTCCTGATTCAGACAGGACATTTTTTCTCTGAAGAAAATATTATGAACAGAAGACTCATATTTTAGCATTAAATAAGCAATGTTAATGATGGATTTGTTTCTTACAAACACACAAATGTTGGCTTCACAAGATGACTGGAGTGGTGTGGATTATTGTGATGTTTTTATTAGCTGTTCGGACTCTCAATCTGACGGCACCCATTCCCTGCAGAGCATCCACTGGTGAGCAAATTATGTAATATGTTTAAGTACATTTTTTAGCACATTTTAATTTTGGGGTGAACAATCCCTTTATAAAAAAATGTTTGCACAAACTTATAAATAGATAAATATGCATGCAGGTAAGTATAAACAAACTAATCCCTGTAATTTAGTTTAATCCAAAATCTCTCTTTGGGTCTTTTTCCTATTTGGGTGATGTATAAATAATTGATAAAAAGTGTTTTTTTTTTTTTTTAAGTTTTTTTACATTTTGAAGAAGTATGAAGTATTTAATCCAAAGCAAGAATAGTCTGTAATTATCAGGAGCTTTTTAGAAAAAATGAAATCTGTGGTTTGTCCTCTTTTGCAGAGCTAAGTAAACAAGAATGTAGTTGTTTCCAGAGCTAGGGTTTACTTGCACACAAACAAGCTCAAATGCACATTCATCATCCATTTGTTGACATCAGAACGTAATTTCCAACACTATAAACAGAATTTACAACTTGAAGCCCAATTGTCTGCTCAAAGCACTTTAACTTCTGAGCTTCAGTGCAGATCATGTAAAAATAATGTGCAACAGACAGAAAGCAAAGCCTTCAAAGAGATGTGAAGTCTTAAAGAAGCAGCAATCTATAGTGCATTTATGTCCAAAGACCACCTTCCTTTCCTGTACAAATACATAGGTCATGATGGAGAAGGCCTGTTGGACTGCAGATGTAAGTAGCTGCTCGTGATAGAGTTCTGATTCAACAAAACACGTCTAAACAAACAATCTCCTTCATTAATTAAAGGAGGACTAGACCTCATTAAAAAGACTAGTTAATGATAATGCCTCTTCTGCAAAAAGCAAGAACTTGTAGGATTACAACTTTATGCGTCTCCAAATGGTCGATAACATGCATATTGTCTGGTGCAAGATCAGGGCACACGATGTGAAAACAGATGTGGAAAAAGTTGCATGTGTCACGTTGTATTCTGGGCATGTGCGCTGCTATGGTTCATCCACAGATTACCAATGTGTCTGCACTCCTGCGCTGGTTATGCGATGCATGAGCTGGCTACTTCAACCTAAACCGTTATCTAATCTATTATGAGACCTGCCGTCTACCTTTTTTTCTTACTGGTAACATTCGTTTCGGATAGCAAAGGAAACTCTGATTTAACGCAGTCTATTAATACTGCGCATCATTTGAGACACCTCATATGATGCGCCGTAATAATATGCTGTCTTAATGCACGGCAACAGTTGAATTGTGGGTGTTGAATGATGATACATATGGCATATACACTCACCATCTATTGCTCTTGCTGGAAGAACCACCTCCAAACTATGCAAAAACCCCAAAAAGGACAATCCGACAAGAAGCTTGCCAGCTGTGAAGCGCAACATTATATTTCAACGGAAAAAAGGCCAGGAACAAAAGAGCTAAATAAAATGCAAAAGCAAGGTCCGATGATCCAGTAAAGCTGCAGTCTGATCACGGCTGATGCTCCTTTCCAAATGCGCACACTGGCGCAAAAGGCTTCTTCTGGCACGCGCGATTCACGTATTCCTTGAATGCATGGCACAACCTATGGATGTTATAAGTCTGATACACGGCATCACCATGGAGACAGTGCGCTCAAACCATTCCTTTGTTGAGGATGACAGCCAGCGCTCCGCTCCGTGCCAATGACACCTATGAATGTGAGCCGATTCTCTCTGTTGCTGCTGGTAACACAGATTGGGCGAAATGTGTGGTCCAATCCTGAACAAGTTATGTTCGGACTCGTGAACCGGTTCACCTTTGCATCAACCAGTTCGCGAGTTGGCATAGTTCGGTTCAAGAAACTCAGATTCTCTTGTAATTTGATAGCTGCAAGGAAACATCAAATCCTTTAATATCATGTTATATTCACAATTTATTCAAATAAATAAATAAATAATATCTTTTCGTTTTAGTGCATTTTAACAGGAATGGTTGTAGCTGTTTCAATAAAATAAAAGTAATACAAGCGCCAAGCTCATATATAATAAACAGATTTATTTATCAACATTTTGAAATGATGGAAATTTCACGTGTGGACGTAAAAGAACCGATGAACTGGACAAATGAAGCAAAGTGTTCGAAAGAACCGATTCCTGAGAATGAATCTGACTTCCCATCATGAGCTTGACTGCCACTGTGTGACGTCAGGAGAAGAGCTCCATCCCCTTTTTAATCGATTTATAAGCGCGGAGCATCGTAATTGGCTGGTCTGACGTCGACAACGGGTCTCATCCAATCAGCCCCGCTTACGATGATTCGACGCCGCGATATAAGACACCTTTAATGCATCATAAAGATTAGAGATTTATTATTGCGAAACTGACTACTTTGAGAGTTTGTACGACGCCACTGAAGCGCTCGTCTAATTTACAAACATAAACAGCACTGAAATTACTTATTTTGAGCAAAGGAATATTTGTGGTAGCCTACTTGAACTTTAATAGAATTTTATATTTAATGAAGCTACACTTTAACGATGGATTTTCTTGTTGTTTAACCAGAAGATAATGATATCTAAAGACAAAGGTTCTCTTTTTCTAACCATAACTCGCAAAGAAACTGTTCTCTTGTTTTTACATAAAAAGAAAGAAATTAACAGATATACTATATACTAACAGACTATATAGCATCATTTTTAGAAGCCTACAGTTTAATTTTCACATATGTTCTGATCACTGTAAGAGCGGTCTATCTAAAATATATAAAAAAAAAAAAGATATGAGACATATGTTAAGCTGTTTATTGTTTCTCCCAAGTTATAACGGGAAAAGACAAAACCAGGGTAGGTTTAGCCTACAGTAAGACACAAATAAAGACCAGATAAACATGTGCATGGATTGAGAAATGGCCCTTATTTTGCTCTGGGCTCAAAACTAGAAAACACTTTGAATGACTTTCAAACAACAACAACAACAAAAAAAAGGAAACACTTAGCTGGCAACATTTGGGCCAATTATTGCTTTTCTCCATAAGGGCAGAAGTGCTTACCACGCACTCGGAGCTCAGCTCAAATCCTGTTGTGTAACTAAATGAGTTTATCCCACAATCTCACTGTGACCAACGCCAGTAAATAGCAACTTTACATCTGCCACACCAACAAACAGTCAAAAACAGGGGGAAAAGGCATTCTACAGACTCTTAAAAGTAGAAAAGACTATAAAAATAGGGCACAATGTGTTAATATGAAGGATTTTTTTACGGGTAAAAGGAAATGTCCAATTTAACAAATACATTTGGCCCCGGCACAGTTTTTTTCTCTTAGAAAGCAAAGGTGCTTAAGACTGGCCTAATCCGGGGCATTTAGAATCCAAAAAACATTATATATTTCTTTCCCCTCTAAAGTGCATGCATCAATTTAGAACAAACATTAATAATGAGCAATCACACATGCATATGATGTGCTGTGAATTCCAACAAACGTGAAATGCTTTCAGTGATATATTTAATTGAATTTCTTTTTAGAGAACAATGCTGCATATCATTTTAGTGGGCTTTCACAGCAAAATCTGATCAAAAATAGATTTTTTTTAAATATATTATTTGATAAGACCAATACTGTGCAATAATGTTGCAATGTCAGTTTATTATAATACAGTTAAAGGTTGCAATAAAAAGAAAACATCCAAAAATGGGATTTCATATATTAACAGTCCATTCAAAACACAATATACATGTTCATTTTTTTTTTTATTTCAAATGATGTCAAATAGAAAAATAAATGCATGCAAATTATTATTATTTTTAATAATAATAATTTTATTCTTAATTTAGTGCTTTATGTAAACATGAAAAAAACTAAATCTAACCGTAGCCATAAGTGACAGCTAGGTTTTCCAGTGTGCAGATCTCTAATGGAAAGGCACAAATTTGTTCTTTGAAGCAAAAAAACTCATTTGTACCTTTCTTTCTTTGAGTGCAGAAGTTAGATTACATAAGAACCAACAACATTAAACAATAACAAATCTTTTGAAGCACATCAGTGAAAATATGTAGCACAGTATGAACTTTCTCCATTCATTTCTGCACAATAACTTTACCATGCCCTGTCCTTACTTTGCCCTGCTTATGACCAGCCACCGAGTAATGCTTCATCAAAAACGTGAGAATGAGAAATCATCAGAACACTTCAGTATAACCTGACATAAAAAAACAATCACTTTGAACCATGCAGGGTGTAACGTTACAACTTTGGATGTTTCCAGATTATTCTATATGACTGTCCTCTTTATTTATTAATTCGTTAATTCATATAACTGTTGGTGTGAGTGTACTTCATCAGTGTAACTGAAATACAGTGTAACAGCAGTGGGGTGTTTCACTCTTCGTTTCTGTCGTCACAACATTCCACACATTCATCCTGAAACACGTTTTTTCTTTCAAAGCCTTTCTTTCAAGTGTTGAAGGAGGGAATGAAAAATATTGAGCAAATTTGCACTCTGGCATCAATACTGAACAAGACAAAAAAAACTGGGATACTGTATAATAAATGTATTTTAGAGTACATGTGACTTACAGAACCTTTTAAAAGTGTCTTGCTATTGTCATCTGAATCAGCAGACTCTCTGAAGTTGACATACAACATGTACTCAAAACATTCACTTAAATGCTAATAATACAGTGAAGACCATAAGACTATATTTGATCACCTTGTACATTCAGTAATACAATAAATATTTACACTAGACTTTGTTGAATCTCAATCCAGTGAAAAAATGTATATCCGTTCCTTAACGGCATAATAAAATTTGTTTTTAGTAAAAAAAAAAAATCACTGTTGTCATACCATGGTACAGGTACAGCACTGAAAAAAAAGCTGTGTTATGAGTACATTGTGTTCTATCGCCCTTATTTGAATACAAACTGTGAGATGTTTCAAGCATAGGAAAATGCACAATGCAAACTCCCTCGGAGTTGTTGTTTTTGGAAAGTGCTACCTGTCTCCCTGAGCTGGGCTTTTGTAAAATCTTGTCAAAACAGGATAAAGGGTCGACAAGATCAACAAAAAGTGTCTTTGAAGTCTGTTCAGCGTTAATGACCCTTTAAAAAAATATCAAATAAACTATTGTAATTGTTGCAGGCCTGTGTTAGGCGATCTTCATCTATTCTACAGCAATGGAATAAATAACTATATAAAGCTAGGTGGTTTTAATACTTAAGCGTTATATAACTGTATGAACCTCTGAAATTTATCTTATGGTTTTTGTGTGAAACTTATAGTATATGACACTGCCGCCCAGTGGATAGAGGAGGTAAAGCCCAGCTGCAGGAAAGCAACGGAGCCTGTTCACAAGACTAGTGCCAAGAACCAACTTTTTTACATTTATTGTAGTGATTTAATTTTTGCATAGCATCATCCTACAGAAAGACAGATCTTTCAGCAAACAGTCGCACCTGTTCTGCATTAGCCTCATTGACTGCACCTCTGCTCATGTCTTTATGACAGCTATCGACCTCAAACGGATGCTACTAGTTTAGAATCATGAGCAGAGTGTAGATGGACTATTTAAAAGCAAAAAAACAGGTCTTTTAGGGTTAGAAATCTGGCTGATAAGCAAGTGATCAAACACTTATTTGACAGTAATTCCCAAATGAATTGTTTAAAAAAACCATACATTTTTATTTTTAGATTCTGTCTCTCACAGTGGAAATGCTTCACCTATGCTGAATATTGTAGACCCCTCCATGATTTCTAAGTAAGAGAACTTGCAAAATCACAGGGTGAACTAATACTTATTGACCTCACTGTATATCAATAAAAATGTAAAAAAAAAAAAAAGATCAAACTAAGCAAATCAAACTAAACTTTGAATGAAAGGATGAAAGGCAGGCCTTGATTATACACCAATAAAATAACACACCCTAGATCTGAATGAATTAAATATTCTTGCGAAATACTTTGTGCTTTACATCGTTGAATGTGCCGATAACAAAAACCACACAAGAATTATCAATGGAAATCAAATGTATCATGGAGGTCTGGATTGAAGTGGAAACACATACTACAGGCTGATCTAATTTTATTGTAATGTCCTTAAAACAAGTCAAAATGAGGCTCAGTGGTGTGTGTGGCCTCCACGTGCCTGTATGACCTCCCTACAACACCTGAGCATGCTTCTGATGAGGTGGTGGATGGTCTTCTGAGGAATCTCCTCCCAGACCTGGACTAAAGCATCCGCCAACTCCTGGACAGTCTTTGGTGCAATGTGCCATTGGTGGATGGAGCAAGACATGATGTGCCAGATGTGCTCAATTGGATTCAAGTCTGGGGAATGGGTGGGCTAGTCAGTAGCCATCCTGCATGAGCTGCACTACCTGAGCCACTTGTGTCACATGCTACTACTAGAGTGAAAGCACTGCCTTCATTCAAAAGTGATCAAAATATCAGCAAGGAAGCATAGGAACTAAGAAGTTGTCTGTGGTCACCACCTGCAGAAGCACTCCTGTATTGGGGGTGTCTTGCTAATTGCCTATTATTTTCACCTGCTGTCTTTTCCACTTGAACAACAGCATGTGAAACTGATTGTCAATCAGTGTTGCTTCCTAAGTGGGCAGTTTGATTTCACAGAAGTGTGATTAACTTAGAGTTACATTGTGTTGTTTAAATGTTCCCTTTATTTTTTTTGAGCAGTGTATTTGTCATTTGCACAGTTACAGTGTACAGTAATACAAATGTAGATCAAAACGTGCTAAAGTCAGCAAAACTAAAAAAAAATTATATTATTTGAAAATATCTATTTTAAAATAAACATTACATGATTAACGGAATGGTAGTGAATAGAACCAGTATTGTTAATAATATTAATATCTTTTGAAAATTACATTTAGTAATAGTTTATTAACGTAATATTTTTTATATATAGTTTTGTACATACGTTTTTAAAAATCGTAACGTCTTGTGTATATTTACATTCACCGCTAGATGTCGCTGTGGAAGAGGATATTAGCAGGGGACTAGTTGGTCTTTAAGCTTTAAGTCAAGGGGTTGAACAAATATATAACATAAAAAGCAAAATTGAAGGGGGCAGAATGCCAGCATTTGGCACATAGTCTTTGGTGCAAATATGTTTTAACCATACCAGGTACAAATCAAGATATGATGTGGTCACGAAAAGTCCATGATGTTCACCAGCTCTATGGAGAGATGAGATGTCTTATAGAAACTCTATGGTTTCAAGAATTTTTCTGGAACCTCCTCTAGAGTTTCAAATAGGGCCTTTATTGCCCATCTTGGACCACAACCTGATCCCAAACTGGATCCCAAAGGCCTCAGCATCAAATTACCTGAAAGTACCTTCCCAAAGTCTGAGCACTCAAATGGGTATTGTAAGCCAATGTAGGCACCACATATACCTTAAGGGTGGAGGGAGATAAGCCTGCAGAAAAACATTTTTTGCAGGTACTCCAGTACTGAATCAACTGTGGTATCCCGAGCTGCAAACAGGTCTACTTGAGCCTGAATGCTCCTCTGGGTACAGCCTCCATTCCTCGTGCCTCTGCACTTGTCTCAACAGGATATTTGCTCCCTGTTTGCAAAAAGGGCATGAACCTTTTGGTTGATGGAAAAGACCACTGATGTGTTCAGTCCACTATGAAAAATAATAACAATAATAAATCTAGCTGCATGCAGCAATTACGGGGCCAAGCACTCCAAAGGCAAAAAGAGGAGCTAAGCATGGTGAGATGCATCAGACCAAATGCAACAATGAGTAGTTGAAGCCATTTTAGGAGGATTTAAGTCAAAATGGCTGAAAAAAACATAAATACAATCACTAATAATATGATTTACTGGCTTATCATGCTTATCACGTTAGATCAACACCAATAGCTGGCACTGTTTTCAAATCGATGTAGTGAGCTCTGTGTGAGTTGACAATGGCACACACAAAGTTGGGTGTCAAGCCAAGGCACTGCAGAGACACAGCCTCAAGTGTCATTTTGGCATCAGTTGCTGTGGTATGCAAAGTCTGTTTTGTCTATGAACACAAAATCCATATCTTTTAGACATCATGGTCTGAAGATGATATGATTCGATTTCTGTGAAAACCAGACCAAGGAATGAGTTTACAAAAGTAGGTTTTCAGCAATTAAAAACGTCAGACAGTAGGTTTGGCTAAGTGTGTGTTGACTGTCACATACAAAGTTTGGTGTCAATATGTTAAAGTTTCAAAAAGGTTTATAAAATCAACTTGCTTTTTTTTTTTAGGTAAAATACTTGGAAAAACAGAAGTAATCTACTGCATCCTCAGAGGCTGAGGTGTTGGGAGAAAATGAAGACTTGCAATGCAGTCGTCTTTTGCTTTCTGAAAATAATAACTAAAATATAAAGAGGTGTACAGAGTAAAAACGTTTACCCTTAACAAGTAAAATCAACCTGATGGGAAGAATTTTTATAGACAGCAGATGAAAGATTCAGTGAAGCGCGCCATGTTTTGTATGTTTCCATTCAGCTTTGCATTCAGACAACTTTAGACTTTAAGTAAACACTGGTAGACTGATCTTCCTGATAAATTGTGGTTAAACATTTTTATTGTAAGAAAAACTTATGTTAAACTTTAACAAATAAATCTAAATATAATCACAACTGTAAGTTTTTCCGTAGCCCCACATTAAAATAATATTTAATATAATTAATTATATGTGAGTATCAGGACAAAAACAGTGCATTTAGAGTGGTACTTCATACTCACTTCACATTTGAAGTTCACATGCATATAAAATCACAAGGCTAAAACACTTCATTCCATGAAAGCCCATCACCTCAATTAAAACAATACCAATATGTACAGCATTCATAAGTTTACACACACCCTGCACAATCTGTCTTCAGTAAATTAGAAGTTCATATAAACACGAGAAGACAAAATAACAAAATGTATGAAAATGACCAGTTCAAAATTTTCTTTATTCCTGGATTATCCATTAATGTTTTTATGTTTTGTAACATTATGTTATGCTTCTCAGAAACCATGCAAGTCCCACAAATTATTTTTTTGTTTGTCTTTTATGAAACATGTTTCTTCTGTAGTTTTCTGATGGGCCAAATGGAATATATGATCTTTAAATAAAATTGAATTCCTTTAATTAATTTGTTAACATTTTGCAGAATCTGCAAGGTGTATGTAAACGTGTTACCACAATATGGTGCCTGGAAAAAGAAAGAAAAAAAATGTTTTGGTAACGCTTCACAAGGTTTGTCAACACTAAGCACATTAGTTAACGTAAACTTACAAAGAAAAAGTACTTATTTAATGTTGTTTTATATGATGTGGATTCCAACATATTTTTACCCTGCTTTGGTACTTTTTCAAGTGCCAGTATTTTATCACAATGCTTTTCTTTAGAAAGCTTTACATCACAACCTTCCAAAGCATAGTACTGTACTTTTATGGGTTATATTAAATTTCATTTAATACTCAAATTACATTAGAAATCTGTTTTGTTCTTACATTTACTCAATATAAATTAATTAGAGTACTAGTAATTAGTACAAGAAAGTACTACATTTTTAATGTTCTCAAGTATTGTACGTTAAAGAAAACAACAACTTTTATTTATGAAGTATAGTGCAGTAAAAGGCTTTGGAATGTAGAGAAATAATGTTTTCCAATGAAAAATGCTCTGATAAACTAAAGGTAAAGAAAAAAAAAAAAAAAGGTTCAATATACATCTTGGAAGTGCATAAATCAAATCCTCATTCAATGCCTTTGGCCTTCAACTCATCCTTCACTCTCTTCAGGTAGTCAGGGTCTGGATAACCATAGCTGTGAACAGAAAAAAATATATAGATATACAATTTCAGATACACTACTTTATTTACACGAATTTTATTTACACGTAATGTTTGATTAATAATTTTGCATTACATGATGTACATTTAAACACAGATTTTATATTAACCCATACTTTAGAGGCCCGCCAGATGTGTTGGTCTTATGATGAATATCATTCCAGGTGACAGCATTCTCTAAACCGGAGTTTGTCGAGGTCCCGACAGTAAAGATGAGTTTCTGATCAAAAGCCCTCTGCAGCAGTGTGAGCACTTCATTTCCTTCACGGTTGTCAGGCAAGTACGCTCGACGACTTGTACCATGAAAATGTTTTCCTGGGTTTGGATGCTTCATCTAAAAAAAATTATAAAGATGATGTATTACCTAACCATAGCATTAAACAAAACTGTATGAAATAAAAAAATAATAAACAAACAAACAAACACACAAATCAATTAAGCATTTTATGCTTTATATTGTGTGCTTGTGTTTTCAGAATTCTGCATTTATTTCTAATACTTTCACTTGGCTTAAAGTTTCTAGTCACATTCAGGTTTGTTTTGGGGGCTAAACTCTGTAGGACAGACCCTCCAGGAACATGAATGGACATTGCTCTAATGAATAGTTGGTGTTATAAAGCTCCGGTCTTCCGGGCAAGAGTAACGTTTTTTGGGGGATAACACAGTATAGAGCTTCTGCAAAGTTCTTTGATTTTATAATAACAATAATCACAAGTTTAGTTTTTTTAGTTTTTAGTAAATTTAGTTTTACATTTTCTTACCGTCTGAGTGCCGCCGGGTATGTCATAGTATATTTCTATGGTGCCACAATCTGAATATCCTGAAAGCCTGCTTCTGCTCTTTATTACGTTCATTGTTCCATTCGGTTGGTTTCCCTCCAATCTCCCAAACACTTCCTTAC
>JAUYWG010000045.1:257343-275618 GCA_034779775.1 Enteromius afrohamiltoni
GTATGTTATTCTCTCACCTGTTGATGGCGTTATCTGAACTTCTGCACAAGATGGATCATCCATGAGTTTAATGCTGTGGACAGATATTGTTCGTTCTAGTCTGGACAACCAGCTCTGAAGGGCTATCTGTAATCTTGCTCTCCATCTATCTGGAAAGGGTTCTGTCCAGTCCACTTTGATTTTAAACTTAGCAATATCTAGAGGTGCTGAGGGTTGTGGTATTTCATCACGGGATGTGTAAATGTCCTGTTATAGGAAAAACAATTGATCTGAATAGTTGAATGAATCTAAATTTAACTGATATTGCTTTAATTATTATTGTATTTTATTAATTAATTGCAATTTTATTTATTTATTTGCAAATTCACAAATGGCTGCAGTAATAAATCAAACACAGTAGTCCATACTCGGCTCTTAAAAGACTGAGGGACAGAATGATGTTTCAGTTCAACAGCAAAATTGTTGTTTGAAACTTAATATGCATATTGTTACAAAACAGTCAATTTTAATTTGCGCCGTATGCTTTACTGATATTCTGTTACGAGAAGAAAATCTGTTGCTCAAGCTCTAGTCTTCTAGTCTCTACCTCCTCTAGCTGTAAGTGTAGCTGACTCATGTTTAGATGCACCATGTTATCCAGAGATGGTCCAGTGTCTTGACCCTCAGCGCCTGCCGTGTATAAGTCCTGACATAAAAAAAAAAAAACCATAAACATCAAACGACTATTTATATATATGTATATATATATGTACTGTATATCCCAGATAACACACGCACATTGCAGATGTCAGTTTTAAACACATTCTAAATCATAAACATTGTAAAGACATCTAATAGACATCTATCTGACATCTAAAAGGAAACAACCTATAGATGTAGTGAACGTTTTGAAAAAAACGCATTTTGAGAGGATCGCTGGACGATCTAATCCCGCACGGCTGGCAGCTTGTGCTCTAATCATTCCTTTGTCAATACTCATCCAATCACATCTTTTTCCCATCAGTATAAAAATACCCAGCTCCCTCGTTCCCACATCTCGCTTTCGTGCACGGCTTTTGTGCATGATCAGAAAAACGCAGATTGCTCATCCAAACTCGATCAAAGAGGAATTAGCCACTCTCCTACCCCCAACCAGCCTTCAGCCAGTCTGCCTGAATTTCCACAGAAGCCTGCGGCTCGCGCGCCCTCAGATCTCTTTTCACTCTCCATCCGCCAAAGCAAACCAAAGCTTTAAGTTGCTAGACGTTGCTATTTTTTCTAATATATATATATTATATAACTGGAATGTAGCCCATTATTAAGCCTACTAAACTAGCTCTACCTTAGAAGATGTTAACCTGGATTAAAATCCTGATCATTATAAAGTCACTGTTTGACGGAATCAAGTTCACATAAGATAGACAACGGCTATGCCTAGATTTGGCTATTTGCATTAATAGAATTAGAAGCAACATAGTAGCTGCTTCACTAAAACTCGCCCCTGAATGGACGCAGAGTGGTTTGCATGGTCTTTAGATGGTCTCCAGCCCCTACCAACCCACAGTTTGCCACAAACCCAACTCCCTAAACCCAAGCCATACTAACCTCTCTCTCTTCTCCTCAGGCCAACCTGTTTCTGGACCCCAACTTTTGGACTCAGAAAATCTTTGACATGCTCTCTGAAGCCATTTGTTGGATCCTACAAAATAACTAACAAACCCACCACCTCATCCATCTCCTAGATGACCTCCTAGTTATTTCCCATTCCCACGCTCTGCCTGCCGCTGAACTAGCAACGGTCCTCAAAGTTTCCAAAAAACTTTGGGCCCCTGCACATGCATCAAATTCTTTGGCATTAATCTCGACTGCAATAAATTCGACGCATCACTCCCTAAAGAAAACTAGACAGGATCACCCTAATTTGCCTCCAATCCCCTAACCCATCCCCAGTGCTCCAAATGAGAATTCCTCTCAGTTCTCGGGCACAACTCAACTTCGCCATGCGTATCATCCCGCAAGACAGGCCTTTCATCTCCCACTTACTAAACCTAGCCTCCTCTGTACCCTCCCTAGAAGATCCAATCACCAAGTACCTCCCTATTCGCAACTCATATTCCCCTAAACCATCCCTTAAGACCCTTTTACGAAAAATCCATAAACTCCATGCTCCTAGCCGTAGCCCCTAGAACTCTCCAATCGTACCTCACAGCTTGGAGAGCTTAACCCTCTGCATCTCCACCCTTTGCCAAAACTATAGCTCCCCCCTAGTTAACCGCACCCTAGATGCCATGTTCACCCTAGCTTTCTTTGGCTTCCTAAGATGCTCAGAATTTACAGTTATTTCCCCATTCAACCCTTTCATCCATCCCACCATTTCCGACCTCTCCATCCTCGACCACGAAACCATCACCTTTCTTATCAAACACCGTAAAACAGACCAACTAAAATAAGGTCATCACGTTTATATTTTTAAACCACAATGCCCTTCCCAGCCTTACCAAACCTTACAAGCATTTCTATCCTATAAAAGCTCATTTGCCTCTCCCCCCCTAGAACCCCTTTTTCCTTGACGAGTCAAACCATCCGGTTTCAAGGTTTTGTCCATCCTCTCAAGATCCGGAATCGACCCAGAGAGATTTTCTTCACATTCCTTTAGGACTGGCGCTGCCAATAGAGGCTTAGCCCCAAACCAAATCCAAACCCTCGGCCGTTGGTCCTCCGAAGCCTTTAAAAAATTACATCCGCTTCGATCCCGCCTCCATCCTCCAAGCCATGCTAACCCTCTCTAGCACACCAAGACCAGCCACCCTCCTACTTCTAAAGGTAACCAAATTTCTCTCCCTTTTCACCTCCACCATGTCTTCCCCCTACCTCTGCTGAGTGCTTTTTCTATTCCATCTCCTCAGAGTCTCAGACCGCCACTAAGGTTTCTCCCCTGCCTCCGTTAGAGGCACCCCCATCCCCCTACCTCCGTTAAGGGCTTTTCTCTTCTGTCCCATCTCTGCAGGGGCCCATACCTCTGCTGAGGTTTCACCCCCGCCTCCGTTAGATGTACTCCCATCCCCCTACCCCAGCCTCCGTTAGAGGCATCTCCATTCCCTACCCCAGCCTCCGCTAGAGGCTTCTCAAATTTAAACCCCTGCATCTGTTAGAGCCTCACAATTCCAAACCCCCTCCTCCAAGCCATGCTAACCCTCTCTAGCACACCTAGACCAACCACCCTCCTCCTTCTAAAGGTAACCAAATTTCTTTACCTTCTCACCTCCACCATGCCTTCCCCCTCTACCTCTGGTCACAAATCCCAGGTCGAAGGAAGAAAAAAAAAAAAAAAACGTTTGCCATTTTCCTGGCTCACACCCCGGACAGCACGCCAAATCAGCTAAAATTATATTATGAGGGAAGCGTGAACTCTTGAAGTGAACGTTTTGCAAAAAACGCATTTCGAGAGGATCGCTGGACGATATATGTGTTTCTGTTCTGTTTCACATTCTTGATGTTCTAGAGTAACACTTTCAGAACCATACTGGCAGATGACTAAATGTGCCCACAAAGCAGGTACCCGTGCCACTGGGACTTGTGCCCTTCATTGCCGTTTGCAGCTATATTTTGTTAACTTTTTTGCCTATAACTTTGTATTTTATTGAACTAATGATCATCAAGGTAGCATGTGACTTCAGAAAAATGGCCTAGTCATCCAGCCAAAGGGCGTCTTTACACTGCAGAATTTGTCTTTCGTCTCTTAATATTTTAAGAACAATTACAGAATAAAGGTTAAAATAAAAGCATACCTTAAACTTAGAGCAGATGATTTTACCATTGCTGTCATCATCAAACATATTCTCAAAACTATAATTTTCATTGACAAAATCTATCACCCTGATAAAGGCGAGTTAGCCGCAATGCATTTGGTGCACTAGTGTGTTGTTGTTTTTTTATACTTGTTTTTTTATACTCTATACTTGGATTTATAAGTATTTTTCATGTCAAACAATTCCATATCCAAAGAGCACCGATCTATGACATTTTATATCCCAGCAGCAAGGCTTTTCGCATATTTTTGAAACCTCAAAATCTATATTTTGGTCTCTGGCAGTTGTTTCACCACATTCAGTACTGAATCCCTGTGACATTTGTATTTCATTGCGGGCAGAAGATCATTGCTCAGTAGTAGTTATTCAAACCAGTAAAGTTTTTGCTGATTATGGCCTATTCTTTTGTTTTATTCCTGCGTTAAGTAATGTTAGCCTAATATTAATTAACATGTACTGATCAGGGTTTTCATTTGGGTTTGTCTTATAGCATTACTTGCATGTAATTATGCATATTTTACCGTTAATTAGTAGCCTACATGTAACAAGAATAAACCAAGATTTAAAAATAAGTTCGCTAACGTCACTAAACTCACATATTCCTCAATCTCCATTGCTTTGATGGTTTGTTCCTCCAAACGGCAGCTGAAAGAAAAAATGGCATTGAGTAAATATGTCAAGTAGTCTTGATTGTTTTTGGCCTAATTTGTTACTATAGCTAAAATTTACAAAATATGTCGTTGAATTGTACATCGCAATTATTGTCAACGGTCGCTTTGTCAGCAGTTAGTTTCATTTTCATTTAGTAAGTAATGATGTAAGTATAAGTTACTTACATAATTTTATAAAGTGCGTAACGTTACAGATAAACTTTGAAGCATTTAATTTAAATTCGAGGCGTTTTGGTTTCTGTCCATTACGAATGCAGTTTTTGTCTTTACACTGCAGACGTCGATAAATGTTTACCAGCAACACCATAATGACATTGACTGCGGATTTCGAGAATATATTAGTTCCAGATAATACTGTCGAGAGTAGCACTGACACAGAATTTCAAAACTATCTCTTAATCATGTACATACCGAGAATTGAGATCTGGGAGAAACTAAGCTGTCAGTTCAAGCCCGATGCAACGGTTGAAAAGAACGAAAACGAAAGCTAACGAGGCAGGCAACAAACTACACTTGATTAAAAAAATTAAAGGACCAGGGTGTTAATCAGTGTGTCGTGCTCATAGATGTCTCAAAGCACATAATAAATATAATATCACGCGCACTATAGACTAGACTGGGCAAATATGAAAGATAGGGTTAGAGGGAACTTTTTTTAAGGAATATAGGCTCTTATTTTAGCTAGAGCTAGAAGTATAAATGCCTTGATGATTTTTGTTATAAAAATATGATAATCTGCAAATATATGTGCAATTATTTCTATTTTTTAATTGTAGATGTAATTTATAGTGTGTTTATACTGTGAAAGAGTCTGTATGTTGTTTGACTGACTGTTACTCTCATGTATAGACTTCTTATCTAAAGCACTGTCTCCTTGAGAAATCCTGAATAAGTCTTACTGGGATACAATAGTGATCAAATTTGACTTTTTTTAGTTTATGTGCTCCCTCTGCTGTAATGTGATAAAAAACTAAAGTCTAACATGGTGAGAGGTATAAATGACCTTGAACACTGAAAACATCACATTTAACATGCACTTTGGCCAGTTACACTGCTATTTTCATGATGTAACACCCCACAATAACTGAATGGTGCAAGTCTTGCTTTATTTAGTCTTTCAGGGAAACAGGAGCCTTTCTCAAAAAACACACACACATACACCCACCCAACAAAAAACTGAACAAAAAACAAAAGCTGAAATTCTGGATGAGTCTAAAAGCATTGCTGTCAGTAAGACCTTTTTTTTTGAGCAGTACTGATTTTTCTTTATTTTTCTACACTTCGTTTTGCTCAAATGCTTCTTTACGGAGAGCAAGGTACATAACCTACTGTTTACAATTACCTAAGAAAATGAACAGTAATCATAAATCTTTTAGTTTGACTGAAAGGGCTGTCCAATTTACTTAAAAAGTTAACTTAAAGTTTATATATTTTAGATAGATAGATCCAGACAGACTGAGCAGCTGATTCCGAGAAAGTGTAGCCAAGAGAGAACATGCATCAAAACTTCTAGTAAAGTCAAGGAGAATGAAAGACTTTGGCCACGACCATCCTGAGAAACACTGGCTTCAGACATTTTACATAACATGTTTTTATGTAATTAAGAAAAGCAATTAATCTATTCTAGGGGAACATGCATCCATTCATTCATGGTTCCGAAAAGAAGTAAATCTGTCCTTTTGGTAAGTCCACTCAAAAAATGTATCCTAGACAACAATTTAATGCCTCAATTTAAATGCTATATAAACAGCAATGCATTACAAGCTCGTTTTATACATTATACTGTCACATGTCTTCAATTCTGTACACAACCAGATTAAAATGGCAGCTTGAATCCATCTCAACATTAAATCAGTAACATACAGCTTTTACCAAAGGAAAAGCTAATTAATCATTTAAATTTGACAGATGATTGTTTTTGAATATGCTCGTGCCACAGAAAGTCTAGGTGTTACCATTAAGACATTCAATGGCTATTGTTTTTTTTAGCATATACAATTTCTCCACCAAAAAACAAAACAAAAAAGTTTCTATGCAGAACAGAATATAAAACCATTCAAAGATTCCTGAACAGCAACCTGATCCTTTACTTGGCTTGGCATGTTTGCCGCCACATCAAAAGCAGGTTGACAATACATAAATAAAACAAAATAGCAACACGCTTATTATACAGGGTGAAAGCAAGTCAGATGCTATTCTGAATGCGCGAATATGCCACAGAAAACAGGACAAGAGCATTATCAACATTAAAGTGTCTATTCTGGAACAGTAATTGTTTTCATATTCTACATGACATTTACATTTTTTTTTTTTAATCAACACAAATTTTACACATTATGCTTTGTAGAAAAAACATCCAGAAGCTGCACTGGGCCTCAGCGAGGGATCAGGAAAGTATTAGAGCTCGGTTCGGGGGATGAGCTTTTAAAGAGCGGAGGTACCGCCTTGCTTTCTCTGTCATGATCAGCTGGTCTTTCGTCCGTCCACAGACAACTGTTTCCCAGGCTGGAGACATCTACCAGAAGCAGAAAAAGACTTTAAATTATGTTTGAAGTATAGTATCACATTACTGCAGCAGGAAATTTAACGGTGAAATGCTTTAAACTCTAAATAAGCATATGGTAATGCTTTTTGTCTATTGCAATAGACACTTAATTTAAATGAAGAGTTCACACAAAATTTGCTGAAAATGTTAAACGTTAGCTGATGGACTGAAGTGGTGTGGATTATTGTGATGTTTTTATCAGCTCTCATACTGACGGCACCCATTCACTGCAGAGACACTGATGAAGTGACACATTTCTCCAAATCTGATGAAGAAACAAACTCATCTACTTCCGATCTCAAGAGGGGAAATTCATTTTCAGAATATTTCAATTTTTGTAGGAGGTTTTCCTTTACACATAACCAATGTTTGACATCAGTGCAATCAGTGTTTTTGCTTAATACAACACTTAGCAGTTATGATCCAGGACAATACAAGCTGTGTATGATAAATCATGAATATTGAACAGCACTCACGGGTAAGGGAGGACTCTGCTTCAGTGTGGGAGGCACAGGTTTAGTGGGCGGCCCACTCTCATTTGGGCCAAGAATAAATCCTTGATCCAGTACATTCTCTTCCTTTTTCACATCACAAGAGGCCACAAGAGGGAGTGGCCGTGCGACTTGAGCCTGGAGATACAAAACACGCTTTAAATCTGTTCAGCGATACTGGGCAAACGCTACACCATCGGCCCGGTTGCTGTACCTTCTGACTGGTTTTGACTGCGAGTTTGATTTGCTGCTTGCGTGCAGCAATAGTCTCGCTGCAGTCAATGACATCCAGAGCCAGAGACTTACGCACTTTCTTCATCGGTGGCCGGTACTGTTAGAAGAGACAAACAATTAAATATAACATTACTATTACTAGGTATTACTTCTCCTGTGCTGTCTTACCACTTGTTTGCGTTTCTTCTCTGTAGGAGTTTCATCTTCTACAATCAACTCAATCCCTGCCTCGCTGCGCAAAACTTCCTTAAGGTCTTCCTCCAAATTTGGAGTAGGAGGCTTAAGAGTACCGAAAGAGAGACACAAAACACTTGTTTTTAAATTTAGAGAATCAAAACTAGACTAATCAAACATGAGGACAAGCACCAGTGAGCTGTGCAGGAGATTTAAACTAAATGTGATGATAACAAGCAAAGTTCTCACCAGGGGCCGCAGAGGGCCGTACTTCTCCAAGGCGTTTTTAAATGGAGTGGGGGTCCGGGGAGTCGTGTCCAGGTCAGCTTTGTGATTAGGTGTGATAAACCTGCAGGACACATTAAGAGTTTAACAGACAACTCAGATGATCTGAATAAAGCTGTCTGTGAAGGCTGAGACGCACAGCGAGTTCTCCTTCTGTGTGAGCGGGGTTTTGTCGCGGTGCAGGGGTGTGGTGACGATGGCCTTCTGACTGCAAACAGGAGTCGACGTCAGAGAAGGATTCTCCAGGTCCAGCGTGTCCTGCTTCGTCCACATATTGAGGAACTGTACAACAGCAAAATATTAAGTAAAGCAGGGTTGCTGTTGGGTAGTTATATAGCTATGGTTGTGTAGTTGAGTTAGCAGGTTGGATTATTGGTTTTGATTTTATTTTTTTCTGACTAAAGAAATTTCCCTGTACACTTAATTATAATGTGGATGAATGAATGCACTTTGATGTGTGTACACACCGCTACAGCTCATGGTGTTTTGTGATGGCGAGTAGGAATGTTACAGTCACTTCATTAATTTGTGAAGATCAATCATCTTTCGAAACACATCAGAAATATATTCTTTGTTTTTTCTAATTGTGATGGATGATTAAGAGAATGTTGTTCGTGTTATTTATATTTCTGTGAAACAGGAAGTCAGGGCAGAATGATTTCACGTTCATAATCACCCTGGAGTGCTCCATTTTGTGAATAACAAATGAATAAAATATCTCTGAGGTATATTTCCAAAGAATTTAATTATGACTCAAAGTCATTTTTCCAAAAGATGTCGAGTTGTTTTGTTTTCATTTTAACATTCTTAAAAGCTCTAGAATACATAGATATTACAAACTAGTCAGTATAACCAAGCAACCTAGATGTGATTTAAATCGTATTCACTTATTTACTGAATGAATGTTCCGAAGTGAACTTTAACATACACTGTGTAGGGACCATGTCGAATTGGGAACACAGCTCATGCACGGAGCTCTCTTCTAATGAGCTGATTATCAGAATCAGGTGCGTTAACAAAGAGAGACATGCAAAATATGCAGAGCAGGGGGGGCGCGAGGACCAGGATTGAGAACCGCTGGCATAAGGTATTGCAGTATAACATTAAACAATGCAACAATAATGAAACTATGCACTGACCGGAAATTTCCTCATAATACTTAAGTGAAAGTATCAAAGTACTTTCTTTTAAAAGTAAAAAAAAAAAAAAATTGACACCTTATATATTTTGTTTAGGATACATCTTGTTAAATTTAGCTGGAAAAAGATATCTTAGGGAGTAGAGTGGCTGATAAAAAGCTGATGTGTGTCAACATTATTAAAAAATTGTACAAACATGCATAACTGCTGTTTAAATCTATATTAATTTCATGATATTTTGAAATAAATTAACTTGACGTGTTACAGCACTTGTGTATCATTGCTCTTTTATTGATTTCCATTGCTTACACGGTTTTCATTTGTAAGTCGTTTTGGATAAAAGCATCTGCTAAATATCTAACGGCTGGATCTGAACATTAATAAAGTAAACAGCAGCAGTGATGACGTCTGTGGTACCTGTGAGGGTGAGAAGGGCAGGATTTTGACGGGCGTGCTCTTGGGGGTCATGGAATCATTGGGGTCAGGGGACAGGGCGATGCGGCGACGGCTGCGGCGGCTTAGGATGGATGGAGGGGTAGCCCCACCGGGTGAGATGGGGATCAGCTCTCCTTTACTGCCCTTGCTGAGCTCCTGCAGGGTGCTGCCCTCCAGACGAAACTGCAGCAGCTCTGAGCTCTGGCTCTCCTCCGGCAGCTCAAAGTCCGACATTGTACACCAGCCCTCCAGGTCCTTTAAGAAGAAAAACATCATCATCAGAGTCTCCATCAGGCCTCAACAACAACGTATTCAAGAGACACACTAAAAGATTCAGAAAAAAAATGACTTATTTGCTTCAAATCAGACATTTATCATGACTTCAAAAGTGTACATACTGCTGTAAAACTACTAATTTTGCACAATTAGTGAGAATATAAATACTATCCATATCTGTGAATAAGTTATTTTGAGTACATTGTGTTTAGTGCATGTCAACAAAAACTAAATCTGTTGGAGCTTTTTTAAATCTAATAATTTTATGGTGAAAAGTATATATTAATGTTATTTAAACACGAAACACTTTTATACTGGAAAATGATGGCATTTCGCATTTGCTGTGAAACATTACTGATCTATGACAACCTTTTCTCCCCATTTTAACCTCACCTCATTATGTCTTTAAATTGATCACAAATTCCAGACATGGGTGCAGAAAGTGTATATTTACACCACTTCATATAGCCTATTTAACCAATGTGCTGGTTTTTATTACCATGATTACAAATGTGACCATTTTTTTTGATCAGCAAATAATCAAGAGATTTGTGTTTTGACACCATATTTCTTGTTTTTGCACTACTTCAACAAAAAATGATTCCAAAAACAACCACAGTATTACTTAGCTTCGTTCCTGAATTAATAATCCGTTTAAATGATTGGGTTCAGTCATATACAGTGACTTACAGCCACCTCCTGGTGGTTTTTAATTTCATATTCAGAGCATCTTTGTCTTTTGAAAACTGAAGTTTGAAATTATTGAAATGATCAATGGACGCTTTCAGAAAAAAGTCTTTATAAAAGGTAAACCTGCCCATAAAATGTAAAAATCAAAAGGTACTACTTCAGTATCATCTTTAGCAAAATATTGTCTATTTATTGTTGTAGTTATAATTTTTTTGTTAATATCTCACACCCCTAATAGCAATCACAATATATCCGTGAGATAACATGTGATTGTGACTGCAGTCAGTCTCTGTTGTTTTGAGGTCTGAGCTCACCCCATCCATCAGCTCCATCACCTCCTTTAGCGTGGGGGCCGCTGAGGGTGAGAGGAACCCAGAGCTGTCCATCACCCACGTGGACACACTAGAGTCCCCAGCTTCACTTTTGGGGGTCGCTGGAGCTTTCGGGGTCTTGGGAGATGCAGTCTTGTGAGGAGCAGAGGGGGCTTTCTCATGAGCATCCGGATTCTGTAAATAAACGATTGTGACATGAACACGGTTTAACCCTATAAAGACCGGTGTGTCAAATTTGATTTGTAAGTGCTATAAACTGTCAACATGATCAAAACCTGGCTAAAATAATCTGCTGTACACAATCTCTGCTTCGGTCACCTGATTGAGAGTTTAGAATTTTAAAAATTTGCCCACATGCAGATATTGAAACATAAAACTAAGACCTGAAATATCTGCTCAAAGGACTTATTCATTGGGAATTAGGCTACATTTATCCCCGTGTTTCTGAATGTAGATACAGCTGCTCTAAATCTCAGCAGCAATGCAGAAAACACATCCGGAGCATTTTAGTACAACCGCAAACTCAAGAATAATTAATAGAAGCCAAGAAAAGTAACAAAAACTGGTCCTGATTAGGATGTCAAATGCAGGCCTCATGCTGACTTTGCGTATTTAAAATCATTAAAGGTTTTATTATACCCTCTTCCTGACCTCTCCTGGTAATCCCTCGCTGGCTCCATCAAAACACAACTCCACCTATAAAGCAGAAATCATCAAAATTAAACCATAAGTCCCCACAGCCTCTGCAGGATGCTCGAAGCCTGCAGAAATACCTGTCGCTGAGTGGTCTCCTCTGACACCGGCTCCTCGCTCTCCGTCTGCTGCAGCACGTGAAGCGTTGTGTCCACGCCAGCGTAATAACCCGTCTCGACTTTACGCTTGATGGTTGAGTTCCAGTGGTTTTTCACAGCATTGTCCGTTCTGCAAGAAATAAATAAATCTTCTCAACGCCACAGCATACTAGTCTATAGAATCCCAAACTTTGATATAAAAGCTTTCTGAATTGTAAGAAAATCATGCGAGCTGACATTTTTCTTCTCAGAACAGGACTTTATGGCTCCGTTTCAAAGACGGGATTTAGCCTAAACCAGGATTAAGTCATAGTTCAGTTAGGACATTTAAGTCATTTTTATTCACATGCCTTAAAATAAATAAATAAATACTGGTGTGTATCTCGAGACAAAAAGGCACTGACATGTTTTAAGATCAGTCAGTGAAAGTTTCCTTCAGTTGAAACAGCTCAGATTCACATTTGGCCTAGGATTAGGCTTAAGCCCTGTCTGTGAAACCGGGGATATAACTCGCAATTGCGAACATAAAGTACCTAACTGAGAAGGGGATATCAGGCACGTTTGCGGGCAAACATCATGCTAACATCACTGCTGGCCAAATCAGTATTTTATTCGGTTCTCCAGAATTTCTTGTTGGGTGTTAAAAAGTGGAGAGATATGCTTCAAACAGATGTTTACCGCGAACGTGTCATCGGGATACTGACTGACTTGTTGCACGCCGGTTAGTTACATTTTCACGTCCTGAAACGTGATGTTGAACGAAACGAATCTTTGTGACCGTGATAATATCACCACAATATTAACTGCCATCAAGATATTAATACCATTACTACAAAAGGCTTCCCAAAAAGCCAGGTAACCAACTACTCATTCAGACAATTGTTTGTACCTAATGTCTACACGGCACTCACCTTCCAGGAAGCAGCTTGGCAATCTCAGCCCAGCGGTTGCCCAGCACACAGTGAGCCTTGTAGATGACGAGGTCTTCCTCTGGAGTCCAGGAGGACTTCTTGACGTCTGGATTGAGGTGGTTGTGCCAGCGTTCTCTGCACTGCTTCCCGAGACGGCCCTTCAGGTGCTTGGCCACCATTGCCCACTGCTTGTTGCCGTACTTCTTAACGAGCTCAATCACCTGGACACACAACGTTCATACTTCACACACTGTTTCACCGATACACTCTCAGACTAGCGTGATTGTTCAAGATTACAGTTTAAGAAACTGCTGCAGTAACTGTAAGGCCCCTATGAAATCAATTACATTTTTTTTCTTTTCAATTGTTTTTCCAGTGTTCATTTTTCTGGATTCTGTTCTACCCAGCGTTCTTCAATGGTATACAGTAAATTCAGTTCTTATGATTAGACGACAATACATCTGTATGCCAAAAACACAATGGAAAATTGGAAAAATGTGTGTTGAATATATACCAAGGTAATACTTACTCTAACATTTCATTCATTCCCATATTTTACCAGCTTGAAAATCTATTGATTGAAAGATTTTTTTGGTGAAAACCCTTTTTTCCCCCCCGTACCTTCTCATCCTCCTCCTTTGTCCAGGGTCCTTTGACGAGATCAGGATCCAAAACTTTGAACCAGCGATGCTGACACTGATGCTCTGATCGATTCTATAAAAACAACAAAACTGCCAGTGTTAAAGCACAGCACCGCAGAGATGTACATGCGGAGACACAAAACTGTAGAAAACTAAAAGAATCTCTCACATGAGACTTACAGGTAAAAGACCAGCGATGTATTTCCAGTCATTTGGCCCAAATTTCAGCACCAATTTTCGCAGCTTATCATCCTGGAAATTACAAAGCCAGGATATAAATACACATGCCATCTTTCATTTTTGACTAACATCCTCTGGATTACATGCAACAGTAAAAAGTTTCATTTATTTTCAAAAAACCTTTACACATTCAAACTCAAGACATTGCAATCCATATTAAATCAAGCATTATTATCTTCAGAACATGTTTGAGCTTCTGTTTAATTCTTCACTTCTAAAATTTCAAACAAATCACCACATGTTTGAGTGAAGTCTGAGAAATGGCCCTGTGTTTACATCAGCATACCTCCTCTTGGGTCCACTTAACTTTCACTTTCCCACAATCCTTCTGATCAGCCACATCAGAGTCTGTGTCCTGACACATGGGCTCTTCCTCGTCCTCGCTGTTTACACACAAACAGAAAGAAAACAACACTGACTACAGATCAGCAAACTTTGGCAACATTGTGCTGATGGTGCCCTGACACCGTTTGGCAAGGCAGTGTGTTTACATCTGGCCTTGTGTTTGCCAGACAATGACTAACAAAACAGCATGTTTAACAATACCAGTCATAAATAAAAATATTTTATACGCTCTCAAGCATGCAGGTGATAAGGTTACGTAAAGTAACCTTATCACCTCGATCTACTAGCATACCTGGCTAATTGTTTCGGTACATGTCATCAACATGTGTAAATATAAGTATAAAAACTGAGGTATGTATCACATAGAAATTATTTGGATTAGTTAATAACATTGTCAACACTGAGTGTCTTTAAATTCGTCTTTATAGCGTTTAACCTGAACGGGTGCCGCGACTTTCAGCTCTCTTTGTGTTTTTATATTAGGCGGGGTTCAATGCATCATTCACAAACTTACAGTCAACAATCTCTATAAACCCAGACATCATGTTGAACACATCAGATGTGATCGTTTTCTTGCCCGTTTTCTAGTGA
The DNA here is from genome assembly GCA_034779775.1 of Enteromius afrohamiltoni. Classification (NCBI taxonomy): domain Eukaryota; kingdom Metazoa; phylum Chordata; class Actinopteri; order Cypriniformes; family Cyprinidae; genus Enteromius; species Enteromius afrohamiltoni. The sequence goes on from JAUYWG010000045.1 coordinate 271,923, forward strand.
AAGTCTATTATAAAATGACCCATAACATTCGAGAATAGTATTCTTTATGTACTTACCCGCGCGCCCACCACGACATTTCCCTAATGTTTGCTGAAAATGCCCCAATTACACAAACTTTACAAGGACACTGTGCGTGTAGAATACAAACGCAAAAACATCTGTGATGTTAATGAGATGGTCGATTACATTTAGTAAACGCCTTCATTAAAAAGCGCACCGCGACCCACCAGACAAACATGTACTGCTGCGCGCCCAAGTTTCTATCTCGCGCTTCTTTTTCTCAGTCATTCCCGCGAGTGACGTCAGCGGACACACGCTGCGTGCGCGTCCCCCTGACTTCCAGGCGCAGAACGTGCGCGTTCGTAAACATATGGAAACTTTTCCTAAAAACAAAAGTGTGCCGTAATCTTAATGCGCTTTTTTTTTTACGTATGCAACAAATGACACAAAGCGACAAAAATGTTGTTCATGTTTTTAAAAATGGTCATAATATATAAGGGACCTATTGTTGGATGTTTTTGAATACTTTATAGATTCATTTATAAATCACAGATATTACCACCTAAACATAGAAATGTTCAACGTTTTCTCATTATTTATTAGACATTTTATTTAGCTTTTGAAAATATTTTAACCTAACCTCACTAAAGAGAACGAAATTACTTTATTTTATGATCTGCTACACAAGTTATTAAATAAAATGATTTCCCATGAGACTGCAGTTGGAGAACTACTGGTAAATTGCCTAATCAAGCACAGCTATAAATGCAAGCTGAGTCTAATTAACGCCATGCTTTCATGATGGATGCAGGACGTGACAGATCTGGTAAAGTCTTAATATGTGCATCTATATAAATGCCTTTTAAATTAAATCTATCAAAACCTTTTTTTCTAGTCTAAATTCTAAATCCTGCTTATTTTATAGAGCTGACCAGGAGCTATGAGGGTCCATCACTGTCTGACTTTGACAGAGGCTTTTGTACGGACCAGAGTCTGTCTTTATCAGCGGTCTCAACCGATGGCTTCCTGAAATCAAACAGAGGCATTGTGCTGGAGTACCCAGAGCCCAACTTTGCTGCTGCACCATGTCTGAATTACTCAAGTCTTTTATCACCTTTAGTTGCGCTCAACAAGAATGCCCTCTCTCCAGGCAGCACCCTGAGCACAGCGCTGGGCAGTCCAGTGGAGGGCAAGTCCTCCACACCCTACGAGAGGGTCCAGTTTCAGAAACCTGTCCTGGCCAGCTCGTTGGACCTGTCCTGTGTCGATCTGACCACCACTCATCCGTCGTGGGAAGTGTCCTTTGTGAAGGCCGTAGTTGAGAGCCCGAAGTCATGTTTGGAGTCCACCTGGAGTCCTATTAACCAGTCAGCCCCTCCTGAGGTCTCTCTGGGGTCATCAGGGAGGTCACCTCACCCCAACGTTTCAGAGGAGCTTCAGCACTCGTGGAAAGAAATGGTCCGGCAGGGATCTGGTCAGGTTCCTACAGTCCCAGATCTCAGAGAGAAACCAAGCTCATTTAACTTGGCCATTTGATAAACTGCGTATTTTAGGTATGTATGGGCACTAATGCTAACCCTGGAAAAATTTGGTTTGATCTAAAATGCATTTTTATTTTACAGGCTTCTTACTACTTGCCCATGTTTAAATGTATTTGTAATGTAAGTGTATTCAATCAAAATAAAGTGTAGCATTTATTGTTACAAGAGTGTACTCCATTTCTCTGTGTGTGCTTGCACAATCAATAACACATTTCAGAGTGTGTAATTTTAGTTCCTTGCAGAAATGTGTATTAAAGAGGGTCAATATAACTGAGACCACAAGTGAAAATGCTTCTATATTGTAATTTTTCAAATGATTGAATCCGTGCCTTCTGTGGTCCTGGGACTCTGGGTTGTCTAAGCCTACTCTTTGAGGGTCAATGTCCTGCAGATTTTAGTTAGGATTTGAGCTAAACTCTGCAGGACAACAGCCCTCCAGGAACCAGTTTGGACGGCCTTGGAAATAAGTTGATATAGTGGATGTATAGTGTATACTATATTTTCTGAGAATGTCACCTTTTTCGTTCAATGCCAGGTTTTTTGTTTTTTTATTCTCCCCAGTGAAGTAAAGCCGTGTATAATTTTGAATACCAATCTCAAACACTGGATTTGGACCCCATGTGTATGCATACAAATGCTCTGACCTGAAAAAAAAACAAGCTCATTTATTGAAAAACTTACTGCTACAAGTGTAGTGCATTCTTTAAACAATATGCCTGAGAAAGCTCAATGAAGAAGATTGATTGCTTGAATTGAACTGACTTTCCTTGCACTGGAAGTAAAGCAGAAAAGGTTCATTTGCATTTTAAGTGTCTATACTGTGCATATTCACACATCTTAAAATCAAGTCCTCTTTGCAGACCTCCAGAGGTCCATGGCCTGTCCGCTTCAATACATGTTGAACCTCGCTTCTGTCGTGTCAATATCATGTTCCTGGAGGAAAGGGAAGAAGTGGTTTTAGAGTAATAACTCTATAATGGTCATTTATTCACACCCATGTTCTTCAAACCATATTGAGATTTTAGGCAGTATGTCCAAGATGCTCTTTTTCATAAATGAACTTATTTAAAGAGAGTTGCTGTTGTTAGGGTTATAGGATATTATATTATAGAGTGAAGGATTTAAGACTACTGTTTTTGGGTACTTTTCTAAACATGGCACTCTCTTTGTGTTAAAAAGTGTTTTTTGCCTACTATTTCCTTCACTTATTTCACAGAAAAACAAACAGGTTGGAAACCTGTAGTGCACAAATCATGCACACAACAATTTCACAGCGTTAATGAAATTAATAGCCAAATGGAAATACAACAATATATCTGTCACACAAAACATCCAAATACAATCCCATGTCACCTGCATATCCATTCCACTGCACCTTTATTTAATCATATATATATTTATTTATATTTAATAATTTATGTTACAACTGCACAAATCTTTGCACTGTGTACTACCCTCTCTCTCCTGCACATTTATTGAAAATACAGCTCAATACAGCTACTGTATTGCTCATTGTAAATATGTGTACTATGTATGAATGTATGTATATACTGATAATTGTCACTCTGTAAAATCCTAGGTATGTAACTGTCTAATTGTCTATATGTAAATTGTCCCTGCACTGTCTGGAGCAGAATTTGGATCCAGAATTTCACTCACCTAGGCAAATGTGCTGTGGTGATGTGACAATATACGTAAACGTAATATATAATAAACGTAATTTGATTTTGATTTGATTTGATTTGAAATGTTTCTGCAAGTTCAACTCACTTGATTGATTTTCTTAAACTCCACCACCTGGAAGAAGACGTGTTCCAGTATGTGCTTGGCATCTCTTTTGTCCTTATCCAGCTTCCCTGTCACTCCCAAAATGTCTCCACATTTACGTACATAAAACTCCAGATCGTCATCGGTACCTTAGAGAAGATGAGATCAATCAGCAACCACTCAATCCAGAAATAATGACCGTATTTAGAACTCTTTGGGAGCGTTTGTAGGAATGTTAGAGACTCACATTTATTTGAGAGCTGAGCCAGCCTCACTTTCTCAGAAGAGAAGGTCTCATCAAGGTCATAAAGGTCAAGCATGGGTGGTGGAAGGTCCCTAAAAGCTGGCTGAAAGACCTGAACACAAAACAGAGCCTCTGTAAAACAGA
>JAUYWG010000045.1:275718-289942 GCA_034779775.1 Enteromius afrohamiltoni
GTCAAGCATGGGTGGTGGAAGGTCCCTAAAAGCTGGCTGAAAGACCTGAACACAAAACAGAGCCTCTGTAAAACAGACCCAAAAGCAAACTAGTTGTGTTATACATTTAGCATGGAATAATGCAGGAAAATAAATTCAAATAAAAATAATTTAATTTGATCCATTTGTACTGCAGGGATGATCTTAGACTAGTTAGCATTGTCACACTGGGCCCAGTTGCATAAACTGAGCCACCAACTATTCCGACCAACTAGCAGTCGAGTATTATTTGAGTTAGACTGAATTAGATTAATCTACATTTGAAAGGGGTCATGAACTGCTATGTACTGTAGAAGCAGGTGTTGATCATCTTCTGCGGAGGGGGTGCTTGGCCACACTACTACATCATGGAGTAGAAAATACCATAATCCAGGGGTCACCAGACACGCTCCTGAAGGGCCGTTGTCCTGCAGAATTGAGCTTCAACTCGAATCAAACACAACTAAACCAGCTAATCAAGGTCTTAATAGGTATACTTGCAACTTTCAAGCAGGTGTGTTGGGGCAAGTTGAAGCAAACTCTGGAGGACATGGCTCTCAAGGACTAAATTTGGTGGGCCCTGCCGTAATCTGTAGTTTTGGCAGTCTGCCTTCAATATAGACTATTTTATACCCAAACTTTTGAAGCTTACTGGATGTTTTTATAATACAATGTTGTAAACAACTGTTATGAAAAATGTAAAAAATTATGTATGACTAAAGGCGGCCGTACACGGTGCGAATTCGGACAGTCAGAAGAGCGTATGGCCACGCACACGTCACAAGTGACTTTGTTTACGAATGCAGTGGTACTCGGCACGATTTTAAATCCTGCCGATTTCCGAGGCAATCACATTCACGAAGTGCAGTACAAATTCTCCGTGGCACTGCCATGTTCATCTTTCTTCTTCTGTGGTTTTCTTTTTAAGCTTTTAAGATTGCTTTTTTTAAGATTTTTTAAGATTGGTCATTTCCAGTTTGCTCAACAAATCGGCTTGTTCAACAGCACACACGTCACTCTTTCAATCCGACAGCTTGTTTAAAAAGGATTGTGAGGTCGGGAAGTGCTTGTAAGGCACTTTGCTCGTCTCTTAATTTCTCACACGAGCCCCAACCATACGAGAAGAGACGATTTCCTCCGATAACCAAGACAAAATTGCATGTCAGCTCGTACAACCTCAAATATCGCACCGTGTAGCCCCCTTTACTTATAATATTTACTAAACCTTTTATGCCATTGAAGTGGATTTTTGGTTAACCACAAGCTCAAGATATGTTCATTTTGTTCTACAAACTATAATATAAAAGTAATGCCCCCTTATGATGTTTTTAAAGATTTTACTTGTCCTTTTGCTAATGTCTAAGTGGGCCTACAGAGCTTGTTGAGGACATTAGGCATCTTCACCTGGAACACTAGTCACTTTTACAGCCTTGTGTTTATTATCTCGCTCTTGCGAACTACTCTAACTCAAACTTTTTTTTTCTGAAAGAGTGAAGTCATGTGACCATGACTATGGTGTAGTTCATTTATAGTGCTTTCTAGCTTTTTACTTCTGTCTTTAGGCAAAAAAAAAAAAATGTTGTGCTTGTTTAGGAAGATCACAAAGCTTTCTGCAATGAACCAAAAGCCAATGGAATTTTTTGGGGTTTATGCAGACTCCTACCTACAGTAACAAAAAAACTGTAAGCTAATGTGTATGGAAACAGACTCACGGCAGGTTGCAGAGGAGGCAGAGGTGTTTCAAACTGTGGTGTGATCAGCTGGAGTGGTTCGTGTTTGACATTCAGCTGCTTGTAAGCACTAAAAAAACAAACATGGCAAAAGTTTTTTCTACAGCGCTTGTCTGATTGGCCAAACACTCAGGTCTTTGTGACAGCGACAGTTCTTATCAACTCTTGTGACTTTAAAGCACACAAGAATAGTTTTAACTTCATGCTGAATGCAGTTTCAGCTAGAAAAGCCTCTTTAAGAAATGTTAAGTGAAGGTAGTTCTTACTCCAGGACAGAGGGGAGAGTGTTTGTGTGCAGCTTTAGCAAAGACATGTCAAAGAGAGATGTGAAATCTCGTGGGTTCTCGTCTCCCTCCTGCAGACACACTCTCAGACGGTCAGACAGACTCCCTGTGTCCGGCAGCATGGTGTAGTCTGTGATCTTGGAAAAAATGAAGGCAGTTTATAAAAAATTGTAAAAATCCAACTGAGCACAAGATCGTATTCATTATAAGCACAAAATATGAAATTTCAGGCAGCACAGGTTAAGCAGGTGACTAGAATAGGCGCTCACCTCTGGGTCCTCTGCATCTATCTGGTTGAGAGGAATGCTATCTGTGGTAAGCCACTGGAAAACAACATCCTGAAACAAAGACGTTATATTGTATTAGAATACATAAAATTGTGAAATTTTTATTTTTTAATTTAGTTAATAAAGAAAACCCATAATGCTACAATATAATATCTCCAAACATTTTTTTTACTGCTACGCTACAATCCTGCTACAACACACAAGTTTTCAAATCTAACACTGCTTAAAGTGTTTGAGCTCCTTCAGAATCAAAGACTGAGGCTATAAAGTCATTACTTGAGGGTGAATAAACAATGACAACATTTTTATTTAATTTTTTTCATACTTTAAGGCACATTATTTGAGCTATCATCCATGCTCACTGCACAAATCCAGCAGGACAAGCTATAGAGCTTAGTCATGTGACCCATTCTGTTTACTCCACCATTACTCCTACTACCTTACAACTACTGTACCCCAGATGGACACGATCTAGTTTTTTGTCTTATCTTCAGGAGCCTGTCGGCTAAAACCATATCTAAACTGTAAAATCAGAATCAGAATGAGCTTTATGGCCAGGAATGTTTACACATAGGAGGAATTGGTTTTTGTGACAGAGCTCTGCAGTGCAACAGAATGACAGTGACAAGACAAGACAGTGACAAGGTAATATAAAGTTGTCACTGGAAGGGTAAGACCATTGTTAGCTAACGTCAACCACAGCATAGCTGTGTCACTATGAGTACTGTATCATAAATGTTATGAAATCTTACTGTTTAATCCCAAATGTTGTGTTTGTTAGCATGTTTTATTGCAGTGATCCATTTTAGTCATCTATCAGGATCCCCATGAATGATTTTGCAATGGTGAAAGATGGCTTCCCGTATTAATCTAGATTGCATGTTTTCTTGTGCGGCTGGATGTTGAACTCCAGAAAAATAATCATGTTGTTTGTATTTGTCAAAATGAAGTCAAAACCAAGTGAAATTGGCATTAGCATGAGCACCGCTTTTATTGAAGCAGGAGCGACAGCCAGCAGAGGATTCTCCAACCTTACGGTCAGGACTTTCAGATTTACTTAAATATTGCGTAAGGGGGTGATAAACTGGCCATGGGAGGTCCACCGTGTTCAAATAGTGTAAGGTTTTAAGGTCTAAATAGTCTGGTTGTAAATTATTGTTCTACAAATGTCAATACAAAGTTTAGATTGCGTGATGTCAACCGCAGGAGCTCTATGGGTGACAACCCTGACAGTTTAGGCTTAGTGGTTTGATGGCTAGTTCAGCAGTGATACTTCACTCCTGATTACACTTTGAACAAGCCCCCGTTTTGCAATAGCAACTGAAACCCTTACCATTATTTTACTATTCTCCTCCTTGTCCAGGTACTGGTCACTGAACATGTGGCAGGAGCCCAGAACGGCCAACTTGCCAGCGTTCTTGATACAAACAGAGACACAATCAGAGCACAGAAGAAACTTTAACACAAGTGAGTTGATCAGAAAGACTGTACACACCTTAGACTGATGGAAAGCCAGAACGGGTCTGTTGAGCGGGAAGCACACAGAGCCGGTGGACAGGACGGCCACTGCGGGCTTCATAACGTTTAATGTGGCCCCGTAAGGGTATACGAATGAAAGTGCCCTGTTTAATCATCAAATAAGAACTTGTTTGTGGAGCTTTGTTCCTACGAAAACACTCGGTCTCAGCATAGTTACACCTCAAACATTGTTAATGTTAACAACAACATAAACAGAACAATCAGCACAAGCTTACTGTGAATTGTTCCCTGTATTTTCTTCATCTATCACCCCAGTCACCACTTTACCAGCAGCTCGACTGATCTCTCTGAAATACAGAGGAAAACCTTTTAAATTCTGTACAGAGTGATTTGTAATCTATAAATAGAGACAGGAGACACAAACCTGTTCAGAACACCATTGGACACAAGTGCTTCTTTGGGATGGAAATATTTGTAATAGACATTCCTTATTACTGCATCTGGAAGCCCAAATTTAAAAGAGTTATAACCTTAAATACACTTGACATCCTACTGAACAAAAACAGTAACATAATGACATATTTCCCCAACAATTTAAAATACAAAACAACATCAATTTACAATATCTGAAGTAACATAAAACTTTTGTTTGAATTTATGAATTACAGAATACACTCACCATTGTTGACCATGATGCCAAACTCTTCCAGGAGGAAGTTGATATTAGTGTCATATTTCATTTCTCCTCCTTCTCCGAGCATCACGAGAACACCTCCACCGCTGTCCAGATACTGCTTGAGAACCTCCAACTGAACGACAGCAAATATACAGCCATTTAAAAGCTTTTAACAGCTTTACTTTCAAAAACTTCTATATTTCAGCTGCAGAGTCTCACCTCAGCAGCAGTAAACTTTTCTCGAGGACCTGCTGTGATCCATAACTTGACTCCTTGGAGTTTCTCCAACGTGAGCTCTTCTTTGATGCTAAAGAACATGCATAGTTTAGTAATGCACAGTTTTGCTTGGGCACATCTTTATATCTGTAAATATGTCTATAAGAGCCATGCATGAGGCTATACCTTTGTATCTTCCATTGTGCTTTTAATTTCTTCTGCATTGACTTGTATCCAGAATTGGTGGTGAAGAGCTCTCGTTTGGATGCGTTGAAAATAACGATGTTTCGTTGCTCCTTGTCCATAGTTGGCACATGGATCAACATACACTATTTACAGATTCAAACTGACGATTGAGGAACAGATTGCTGTCTCTATTCTAATCAACAAACCACGATATTCTTTCGTCGCTGTTTTCTTCTGCCACAAGGGCTAATGTACTGTAAATGTTAATACTATATCACCTGAATCCTGACGTAGAACGACAGAGGATCAACAACTGCAAAATATACACGAACTGTAAAGGTTGTGCATCGGCCTGTCACCGTTATGAGCGGCTAAGCTAACTTAGCAGGCTATCGCTATTAGCACTCGCTACACAAATGATCAAACCTGTAAACGCAGCGATGTTAACGCGAGGATTATAATGTTACAACATATAACATGGAATTGCTCAAAACGAATAAGGAATAAAAATTACCGCAGAACTGTGCACCGTGAGCAGTGCATTGTGGGTATTTGTGGACAACATAAGCGTAACCAGGGGCGCTTCCTCCATAGCAACTCCGTTATAGTACCAACCCACACTTTCTTTTCAATTTAAATCTTAATGGCTAAATTTCCTATTCATTAATGTAACATTTCAGGGAAAAAACATGATTTATAGCCTCAACGAAAAAACTTTAATTGGAATATGTTAAAAAGGTACACAAGTGTTTGAGTGTTGACTTACTTTTATGAGTAATGTATTACAATATTGTGTATTAAGTGTTTGTTTTGAATATAAGAAGCACACCAAAAAGAATCACGAATAAACTTCAGGCTGAAGAAAAAATCAATTCCCTTCTGTAAAGCAGAATACATTAAGGTTCAATACTCTCCAGCAATTAAATAAAACAATGACGCACAGGTTAATAAAATCGGATCAGATACGTGTGTAATTTTACTATTGCAGGTTTCCGTAATATTCTTACTAAAACTGTTTTTGAGAGTGAGATAAATAAATGTCACATTTAGTCTAGAACTACTCCGTATTCACACACAATGCCTCTGTTTCGCCCAACACGGTGTCAGGATACTTCAGTCAATAAAAAAAATAAATAACTAGTTACTTTTTTGAAAAAGTAACGGTTATATTATTCTACAATTAAAAGTAATGCATTACTTTACTAGTTACTCGGAAAACGTATTATTACTTAACTTATAATAGGTTACCCCAGCATTTGCTGTAATTGAAATGAATTGAATGTGCAGACATTGTTACAAAAAAAAAAACTGCATGGAAAGTTGTACAAAGTTATTGAAAAGTTTAGAGAAAAAAAACCCCCAAAAACATACAATTGTACCTGCTAAATTGCGTGTTAATGACAGTAATCCACTTACATTCAAGTATTTCTATTGTAACCTTGAGCTCCAGCACTTCAAGCATGGGTTTGTCTTATTGGGAAATGCGAGGGTATGTCATACAAGACTATAGAATACCTTCAATGGATTCTGAATACAGAGATGTTTCAACTGGAGCTCAATACACTTCAGATGTGACACATACAGAGCTGAGTTTGAAGGAAAAGCAGCACGTCTTCAAACATGATCAATTATCTACTTATATTTCAGGAAAGAAAACAGCAGCAACACTCAAAACCAATTAAATGTTTGTTTATTTAACTAAAAAAATATTCAAAACCCATTTAAAAATGAGATCAATCACAGAAATTACACTGCAAGTCATGTATTAAACTTTTTGTACAAAAAAAAACAAAAACAAACAAAAATAATTCAAGATGATCCGAAGTACTAACAGAAACAAAAAGCTTTTAGGAAAATTATCGGCAATAGATATATATGAATGACTACACCGTGCCAGCCACTTACCTATTACATCATGTCAACTACACAAAAAGACAGCTGAAAAAGTAGTTACACATTCCATCAAATTTAGGCTAGAACATATTGTTACAGCCCTCCTTAAACCTCACACTAAAGCAAAAACACAAAGAGCCTCTTAAAGACACCCCATACCAAAGAGTAGAATGCAAACAACAGCCTAAGCAATGCATAGAAGCACAAAACATTATAAACTAACAATAAAAGGAAAAACTGTGATTTGACACATTTCATGGTGGCGGGGAGTGAGGGGGGGTATGCATTTGTTTTCATGCAATGTTGAAAACAGCACAGCAATCAATACTACACTGGGCTGCAGCATCTTTAATCATTTGGTGAATTTTCATAGGCTGTGAATGATTGATTAACACTGAATTGTGTATTACATATTCCTGCTGTGCAATCTGATCAGAGAGACACTAGTCTTGAGAGGCAGACCGAGAGCGGGAACGAGACTTCGAACGTGAAGGAGAGCGAGACACAGAGCGCTTGCCGGGCGACTCCGACTGATGCCGGTTCTCTTTCGGGGATGGCGAACGAGATGTGGACTTGGCCCGGTCTCCATTTCCATTCTCCCTGGGAGAAACAGAGCGGCTTCGGGATTTCTTGCTAAGTGACTTCTCCTTGGAGCGGCTCCTGGAATCCCTCTCTGACTTGGCTTTGGAGCGACTCTTGGAGCGAGATTTGCGGGTGTCAGAGCGAGAACGGGACTTGTGACTGGTGGAGCGGCTGCGTGACTTCTGCGTACGCGAGCGAGAACGAGAACGAGACTTTGACTTCCTGGAGCGGGACTTTGTCGGAGACTTGGAATGAGACTTTCTCCTAGACCTGGACCGGGACTTGCGACCAGACCTGGAACGGGAGCGTTGCTTGCTGCGGGACCTTGAGCTGTAAAAAACAGACATAAGCTAGTTAGAAAAGCATTCAGAATGGAATTTTGGGCACACGCGAAAAAGCACCATCCTACCGAGATCTGGACCTGGAGCGGCTTCGTGAACTCCTGCGGCTCCTGCTGCGAGAACGCCGACAGCTGCGAGACCTAGAAAACAAAACATCCAATTCAAGAGACCTACAGTAACCCCGGACATTTACAAAAATTAACACCGACGTGAGGCCAAAGACTAAATGAGCTTAACTGAAGGCCTGACCTTGACCGGCTCCCAGAGTAGGAGCGACGTCGTCTAGGCTTGTCCTCCACAAGACGGATTTTTCTTCCATTGATATCAGTGCCATCTAACTTGTCCAAAGCTCTCTTCATATCGGACTGAGAGCGAAACTCAATGACGCCCTCATTGGTCCGTTCTTTGTGGGCATCAGCGTAGGTCACCTCTCCGGCTTGACGCATGAAATCCTACAGTCAAGAACAAAAAGCCATCCAATTAAAAACAAAAATAAATATTTATTGGCAACTTCAATGTTTTCAAAGGTGTTTAACATTTTTTAAACATGAACCCAGGCTTACCTTCAGATCCTGCCAGCTGCAGCGACTTGACAGGTTCTCCACAATCAGTCGATACTCCGTCCGAACCGGGGGTCCGTATTTTTCTCTTCCACTTCGGCTCCTGCTGCTATAACCACTACTGCCTTCAGACAAAAGCCAAGAAACAATCAGCACAGAATTAGACTCAATCTAGCGAACGCACAAGGCAACCTCTTCAGACATCTGCATAAAGCATGATGTTCAGGCATGAGAAAATGAAGTCTTCCTATCCCACCCCGCTGAATTTTCACACCCAAATAAACATAAGACCTCAGCACCACATAGTTATGAAGCGAACGATTACTGTGGAACTATTAAAAACAAAACATATGACTGCACTGGATTTGTTCAATCAGTCCCTCTGAAGGGGTCAAAGGTCGCATTGCTGGTCTTCACCCAACAGCTCAAGATCAGCAATGCTCTGGACGTGAATACCGCTCCAGCAACACTGGTTTTAGCGTGAGCCCCAATTATAAAGACAGCAAACAAGTACACAATACCCTCATGAAAACAAACAGAAGGGGGGGAAAAAATTTAATGAAAATAAAGTAACCAGGACTACTTACATTAGATGCTGACATGTTACCTGTCTACTGACAGAACAGCGACAGCACAAGACACATAGCAAGGGAAGCCCATTGCTCTTTTTAATAAAGAAAAAGTCAAATGAAAAAACTAGCGGGTAGCTACAGAAATTTGTTTAACCTGACCAATATTTCGTTCAACATAAAAACCAATGGGTTTCCTCACCATCACCCTGGTCTATTGGCAAAAGGCAGCTGTCATCATGGCTTCCGGTTAGGTCAGCCAAGGGTCAAAGGGCAAAGGTCACACACACATTGTAAGGTGAAAGCCAAGGCCAAACGGGACAGGCAGTCATCTTAGCCTCAATGGACTCGGACTCAGCCCGCACCGGACTCTTTTAAATTGAAACATCAAGGACTTTTGTTAATGTTGAATTCAGATGTAAACACAAAATCGCATCGTCACACGTCATACTGTTTACACGCCAGCGAGGCTTTAGAACACATCAACTGATTACTAAATCTATTGGCTAGAATAGATTTAGAGATGGGCCAATAAAGAGTGGAAACAGCCCACAGTCTGACATGTAAACATTTTTAGTCACTCTCCCTAGCTTTTGAAGATTACTCAAGTTAGCTACTGCACATTAAATGACCCTTGGCGTTTAAAATGGGCCAAAACTACAAAAGCAGAGGCATCTTTTGGGAGCCCCCTTTTAAAAAGGTCACATTTTAAGACCAATTCATTAAAGAACATCAGATCCCGACAGTCTTCTGTCTAGACCACAGGTACTTCAGACTTGTAACAGAGAAATGTAGTTAGTCACTGGACGCAGGTGCTATTGACAGTCCACTGTGAATTAAAAAACACTTATTATTCACCTCCACTTTTTCCTTGTGCCTGAGGGAGGAGAAACAGAAAGAAAGACATAAGGTTTGAGATGACAAACGAGACTGTACTTACTGCGTCCGCCGCCGCCCCCATAACCCCCACCATATCCATCTCTGTCCCGCCGCGGCCCTCTCGCGTGCTCCACGATCACACGCTCCCCACACAGATCTTTACCGTTCAGTTCATACACGGCATCGTCTGCATCACGGGTGTCCTCAAACTCCACAAACCCATACCTGAAATTAAATAAGCACAACTTTGGTTGACCCCCAAAGAAATGAAAGGGACAGAAAAAAAAAACCAAAACACAACGGCTTAAGCACTATACTTGAGGACCAACAGAGTAACTGAGGTGAACTGTAAGATGATCAGAAAGGCAATGTCATTAAAGGAAAAAACACTTTCTTCAAAACATCAATAACGCATATGGATACTAGCAACATTTTAAAAAACATGTTTGAGAAATGATTTAAGGTTCGTTATAATAGGACAATATTAGGGCCAAGAGACAACTATTTGAAAACCTGAAATCTGAGGGTGCATTGAGAAGATGGGTTTTGAAATGTTCAACATTTAGTAGTTTGTTGAGATGTATTTACAGTAGAACATTTACAAAACATCTTCACGGAACACAATCTTAACATCCTATTGATTTTAGCCATTAAAAAAAAAAAAAAAAGGCTATTGATACATATCTGTGCTACTGTTTATGTGTTCCAGGATTACATATAATTTTGTTGAAGATGTCAATCTAAACGGCTTCAAATCATTAAGGAACTCAAATATTTTATTAATTTATTATTCTTCAATTGATTTACCTGAAGTTTTAATTGACACGTTTTAGTAAGCAGCCTAAATAAAACTTTGGAAAAAGTAGACTATGTATTCACACTAGTGCTTGCATTACGCTGCTTGGGACCAATATAAGACCAAAGCAAGCGCCATATTGCTAGCACACACAAACTGTGCATTTTGGCCGATGGGTCATCCGGGTATTTTTACGCATGCAGAAATTGCAGTTGCAATATGCGCGTTTACAAATAACGTTACACCGGCTAAAAATAAATGTGAAAGAAATAACACGCCCGACACACCGAAAACGATGCATCGCTGTACGTTAGTGTTTATAAATTTAGGTCAGCGCCGTTAACAATACATATTAACTAACTTACAGCTGACCAACTTTTGCATAAAACGAACACCCTTCGGCATGAAATACTGTGTCTCCGAATCACCGCTCAATTTAAAATCCTTAATAAATAGGCTATATCATCTGGTCGTATGAAAGAAGCTCGGGCGCTGTGCACAACAAACCCTCCGCCATTTTGACCACGCGGTAAGAGCCTCGACTACAGAAACGCAACTAACAAATCACCACTTTAAGCACTTAAAATGCACCCTAACAAGTGCGACATCTTAATGTATTATAAAATTATTTATGCAATAGAATGCATAGCAAAAAGTTTTTTTAATTTTGAAGCCGCGGCCTAGCGTTAAACTCACCCGTTCTTCAGATCGATCTCTAATAGCTTTCCGTAGCCGCTGAAAAACCGCTGTATGTCCTTCTCTCGCACATGATAGCTCAGCCTCCCGATATACACTCGCGGCATGGTTGACGTTTCGTAAATAATAGTCAAACACACAAGCCCAACGCTGTCGGTCTCCGCGGAATGGCCAACAAGCAGTTATAACCGTAACGGCCCCGTCTGAAACGTCACTTCCGGCGTGCCACGCGAACAACTCAAGTCACTTTTATTTATATAGCGCTGTTAACAATACAGATTGTAGCAAAGCACTGAACATTATTAGATAGAAGAACAGAGTAGTGGTAATGTATAATGACGAGAATTAAACTTTATTTATCAAATGCATAGTCAAGACGACGGTAATCACTGGAAATCAACAACAACAAAAAATAAAACACAGCCGCACATTGTTATGTTCATTGATAATAATTTTCATAATGATATAAATAATTAAAGTGCTTTTAAATTTACATAGTCATAATTCAGTGTTTGACTGGAGTTTGACACGGAAAATGTCAAAAACGAATATGCTAAATCCCATTGTTAAATATACACTTGCAAAGACATCGATTATCATGTACAATTTTAGTTTACACAGTTTTGCATAAGGGACAAAAAGAAATACAGTGTTGTGATTTTCTACTGCCATGTAGCACTGCAGACCAAATGCAATCTTAACATTAATTTTTGCCTAGTAATAGGTTAATAAACAAAAAATCAGTTGTGCAATTACTGTAAGTAGCGATTAATTGCATCCAAAAATGTTTATATTTACATTTTAATGCGAGTACTGTGTATTTTTATTTATTACAAATAAATACACATACAGTTATATTAAAAAAATCGTTGTATACATTTATATATATATATATACACACAAACAAGCTTATATATTAGCCCAGTTTCACAGACAGGGCTTAGCCTAAGCCAGGACTAGGCCATAGTTCAATTAGGACATTTAAGTAATTTTTACTGAAGGGCATTGAATAAAAAAGAAAATAAAATCAATATTAGTGTGCTTTTTGAGACAAAACAAAGGCACCAGTATATCTTTTAAGATTAGTCAGTATAAGTTTCTTTCAGTTGAAACGGCTCAGACTTACATTTTAGTCTAGGACTAGGCTACAGCATTGTCATTGTGCATTTGAACTGGGGGTTTATATATAAACAACATATATTTCTTAAATGCATTTGTGTGTATTCATACATTTTAAATATACACAGTTCACAAACATATATTGTAAACAAAATGATTTTTTTGGATGAGATCAATCATGATTATTGTTCGACAGCACTAATTGTAAGGCATATCAAGAGTCTGATACTCTATTCAAATGTTTTTAATCTTCTATAATTTACTCTGAGGAACAGTCTTCACTCGTATCACTCCCTCTTGTGCGCAGGAAGCTGCAAGAACGCCATCCTGTCTCCACAAGCGGCCCTGGACAAAGCCTCTGCTCCCTCCTGGTAGGAAATAAAGGTATATTCAAACATTCACAGATTACAAGTTATTCTTATTATCATATACCGATTGGCTGACCATCCTAGAAAAATAATTGGACTGATAAACTTGCAAGAACGATGATAAAGCGTCTGCTGACCTGACCACGGGCTTTCACATTCATACAGCATCCACTCATCTGCTCTGAATGTGCTGTGAAACCACATGGCATGATCCAGAGATGCGGAAAACTGGGCCCTGTGCTTTGGGTAAGGTAACAGAGCCGTTCCCAGGAAGGCGTAATCTGATACATATGCTGCCACACAACAGTGCAGCTTCATATCACCGGGTCCTAAAACACAACACAAATCTATTACATGAGTACACTTAAAATAAATGTATATTCACAATAGGATTTGTCAAGATTTCAGTAAAGATTGAATTAAATTCCACTTCTGTCCTCATAAAAAAAGAAGAAGTGTGCTTAACTGTAATGAATGTGCAATTGTAGGAAACCTTAAATAATTAAATGTACTAATATACAGGGTGGGCCATCTATATGGATACACCTTAATAAAATGGCCAGCATGGTCACCACCCATCTCGAAAAGTGTCCCAGCTCACATATACTAATGTGCCACAAACAGGAAGTTGATAATATCACCAACCATTCCCATTTGATTAAGGTTGTATCCATATAAATGGCCCACCCTGCATATTCGAAATCATTACATCTAACATGCGATTATAATTACATTTAAATAATGACATTCAAGGAAGTCCTTTGAAATTGAATTGAAACTATAATACATTCTCATTTAATTCAAATTAAATGCTTGAGTAACATGCTTGTTATACCTATATGCCCTCTCGCTCGCACCCAGAATAATTTCTTTGGCTCCATGGCAACACGCCTGTAGAAATCAGGTGGGTTGACTGGCTTGATCTCAATAGGCACTTCATCAGCGAGTAATTTATTTAGACCCTGTCGCGTATTGTCTGCCAGGTTTGGATTGCTGTAAAACAGAAATAAAATAAAGTGTAAAAGTGCTGCATTTAAAGTAGTGTGGCATGGCAAACGTTTTGTTTTGCTGAGACCTGAGGTAGCTCTGAATGAGCTCTTCTACGGTGAGCAGGCTGTCCGGCGACGGGACAGAGGGCATGCTGAACTGATGCTCCAGTGGACTCGGCTGCTGCATGTGAAACGACGCCTGACAGATCAGTATGGGCTGACCGTGCTGAATAGCTTTGACAGATCGCACACAGAAACTGCGGCCATCCCGAGTCCTTTCCACCTGGTACAGCACAGGTACCTTTGGGTCACCTGGTCACACAGAGGTTGAGAAAAAATGCCAGTAGTATGCTCCTTCAGTTTCAGGACCGTGTATTGTGCGACAGTGCCTTTTATCTAATTCTATTCCAACAGAGGATAACTGATACGTCAAACAAACAGATGCAAAGATTGTTTAATGTTTAAAGTTTAATGTGAGCTTGTGTGTGTGTGTATATATATATATATATATATATATATATATATATAAAGAAAATAAAAAAACACACACATACAT
>JAUYWG010000045.1:290042-310194 GCA_034779775.1 Enteromius afrohamiltoni
AATACACACACATACATATGCATTTAAGAAAAAATTTATATATTAAATATATTTATATATAGGAATATAAATATGTATGTAAATATTTTAAAACATGCTGTGTGTGTGTCTTTCTATATACCTAATAAATATACACAGTACACACATAGGCCTATATAATGTAACAAAAACCTTTATTTTGGATGCTATTAATTGCGATGAATCATTTGACAGCATTTTTATACACACACGCACACACATATATATATATATATATATATATATATAGCCAACTACTAACCCTACTGATAAGAATTGCTATAAAACTGTATGAGCTGCTAATACATACCATAAATAAATACAGTTATAAAGAAATGAAGTCTTGAAATGGCATGCCTCTGCTTGTGCAGGAATACCTTTCTCAAGAAAACTTAATCACCTTTCCATACGAATAAGCCTTTATGTGACTAGAGAGTTTACCTGCTCTCACAAAGTAGCAGTGCAGTGAATGGGCATAGAGATGCTCACTGACAGAGTTGGCTGCAGCTACAAGAGCCTGTCCAACAATCTGGCCCCCGAACAGACGTTTAGTGCGAGGAACCCAGTGATGTGTGCCTCTGTGAGAGAGAAAATCAAGCCACTTTTTCTTAGTGAGGAAGATACTAAGCGAAACGGTTCATTCAGATTTCTGTTGTATTGGTACAGTATATACATTACATTTCATAAAAATATATTTGTTTACCTGTACAGGTCGGTGTCGAGCTTGTCTAAATTCAAAACACTTGTAACCAGAACACTTCTGAGGTCAGCTTCTTCACCTGACTTAGACACATGGTTTGCTACAATATCAACTCTAGATTCCCTACCGTGTTCAGCCATCTTTACTGTATCTGCGCGGAGGGCGGATCTCTTCCGAAGCGATTCAGTTTCACAACCTTTAAACGATTCATTTGCGCCAAATGTTCACGTGGCGTGTCACATTCTTTAAATGTCATACTGCTATATTTAAAATAAACGATGCTACATATTGCTATATTGGTGCATATCAATAAAACATACTGTATTAGTAATTGGAGAAATTAATTCTTATGAATCGACGAATCAATTGAACCACGATTCACCTTTTCGACCTCTGTTTCGAACGCTGAGGACATCTGTTGGTCAAATAGGCTACATGTGAAAAAAGACTCATAACAATCAGCTGCAATTTACTTTGTATTTTTACAATACCTTGTCCTCAAAACTTTTGAATCGCTATATCGTATAGTATAACTTAATTTTAAATTAATTTAGTTTGTTACAGTGCAATATTTGACAATACTGACCTTTTGAATCTTTATAATATAATAGTGTGTAAATGTTTTAAATACATTTTGATTAATGCTTTTGCAATAGGTCTTTTGTTTATTCGATATTTGTTTTAAATGATATTCTTTAAAGGTTATTTTAAAGTTATGGAAAAACCTTCCAGTAACTTTAATACAACATGCGTTCAAAGATAGGCTACCTATTCATTTTTCACAAAAGCATTAGCATACTTATAGTCAAATCGTTAGTGGAAGGTTTATTTATTTATTTATTTATTTATTTATTTATTGTAGGCTAGCCTACTGCTAGTTTAATAAATATCTCCGCATTCTTTAGACTAATTTTTATTTTTATATTTTTGCATTTGCATTTTATTGAAGGGAACTTTACCGTTTTGTATTACTAAATTTGTATTACCAGTTTGAAGGGCCTACTAAGATAAGTTACTGTGAAAAAAAAGCAAATCTGCCAAATTATGTTTGAATTTTTGATCTGATGGATTCTGTCGGCTGGTGAAAGTTTGGCCTCACGATCAGACGCTTGTGTGGCTCCACCACTTTCATAAAGAGCCCACAAGAGGGCGCAACAGACTAACTATTCTTTAATTCTCCGACAAAACTGCTCTTGAACCCGTTTCAGAAAACGCCGACTGTATGACACATGACGACGATTATTATTACTGTAAAACTCCCGAAGGATACCTTGCAGCGAAAACACGACTTGCTTTTCGTCCATACATACAATAAAATCACGTTTCATCAAATGAATACTAATACTAATAAATGCGAATGAAAGCTCGATCCTGTATACAGATGCGCCTCAGTCATCCTCAGCGCACGCGGGGCACGCGCACTGCTCTCCTCCTCCAGCGCTGTCAAACTGAATCACGTCCATCGCCGCAGCACGCTCGCTGCTCATACCCACGCGCGCAGATCGACTTCTCCGTGTTCCACCGTCTGCTCTCATCTCCATGGCCACATCAGATGGATCAGAAGATTGCGTTGTTCAGAGAGGAAGATCTCAAAGCGACCCGAGCATCCTCACCGACACTCGTGTCGCTTACACGAACAGCACAGGTGAGTGAGACGGGAAAACCGTGACTCTTTACCGCGGATATGTCTGGTTTAACCACAGCGGAGCTAGGAGCAACCGCCGTTTATCGAGAAAACTCAACACTAGTACTTTCATGACTAGATGCCTTCACCCATACATTGCCTGCTGATGTTAGCTGTTGATAAAATGCATCAGTGGCATCATGCAGACTGTGCTGTGTTCAGAGCTGGTGCTGATGCTGCTGTGACGCGCTGCATGGGCTTCCCCATGACTGATGGATGCTTTGGGTTGCACATTCTGAAATGTCCAGCATGTTGAGCTCGTTTATGACGCTAAAAGAAGCATGTTGGCCCAGTCTTTTTACCTTCAGTGTCCTCTGCATTTGCCCAGCAGCACGCGCTACTAATTACAGAATCACTGTCTTTTACTGACCTTTAGTTGCGTTGAGTAATATGCACTAGACTGTGATTCATCCTGGATGACTGAATGAAGGATGAGCCTTTGTCACTTCAAGTTGTAGCAAAGTGGCTTCGTTGGAGGGGATAAATACAATTAGCTGAGACAGGCCTAATTTATCCCAAACATCCTTTCCAATTGGACAGCTGTTGAGTGCCAAAATACTAATTTTCGTCAGTAAGAGAAGGCAGCTGTTAGTATAAGCAGTTGTTGCTTCTGACTAGTTCTGAATGAATGTACAATTTGTAGTTCTGTAGCTGTGAAAATGCATTTGTGTTTTGATTGGTTGTGTTCATGTCTGAGATTTATAGCTATTATTATTTCTAAACGTAGGCCTACTTCTGCATTACTTTCCATTAGCGTGTGGAAACTGCCTAGCCCTGGAAGGCTAATGTGGGATTAGTGATTGAAATGTGTTAAAAGCTCTTTGTTTGGACACAGACAGGTGGTGAACGTTTATCCTTGGATTTGGAGCTAATCACACCAGTATCATATCAGTGGCATAATACATTTACGTAGTTGCTTACTTAACTGCTGCATATTTTTCTCAATTGATGTGGTATGTTAGAGTACCGGATACTGCAGTATTATCAGCGAATGTAGCTATTAGTCAAAACCTCATTTAACTTCATATATTTGAAGTAATGCGTTACATTGCACTTTGTTACTTTTTATGGAATGTAAAACATTATTTTTTTTTCTATTCCTTTTTTTTTTTTTTACCTGAGCTGGGCTTGCTTATTTATTTTTGGAACAATATATATATATATATATATATATATATAACGTTTATTAACATGGGGACAGAAGTCAGTGAATAAATATAACTTAACTGTAAAATATAACTCGGATATTCACTGTAAATGTAAAAATTATCAACAGTTATTTGAAAAAGTTAAAGTGATTACATAACTCATAACTTACATTGCATAGCATTTGCGCTTTGTTGTGCAACTGTGGTGTTCTTCAAATCTTAGAACTCAAGTTTAAATGTACTTAAATTAATAAATCACCGCTTTCACAAGGAAACTTTCATGATTGTTTATTAACACATATAAACACATCATGCTTTTGAAAAGTGCAGTTTGAAGAAGCTACAAGAAATAACTGTGAAGTACATTTCAAATAATTGTTTTAATAATCTTTTTTCACGCTTTTAAGAAGTACACATATTTAAAATTTTGGAAATAAAATTAAATTATTATCCAATATTTTTTTTGAGAATTTTGTATAAAATATAGTGTGCACATTTGTACTTTTACAGTGTACAGCATGGCGCTTGCAATGCCAAGGTCATGTTAGACGGGGAAGACACATACTGTTTAATCCATGCCTTATATAATGCAATATATCAAAAGAGTTTTATTTGAAGTTTACTGGGAATGAAACAGCAGAAATGCTGCTGTAGCCTGGCTTCCGCGACTATAAAGCTCATACGAGCTTAGTCTGGCCAAGCTACCTTACTAAGGCGAGCTTAAGCTGCGTCCATCAGATGCCTCTGTATACTACTGGACGAATCTACAACCAATCAGAAGCCACCGTAACCTTCATTAAAGCAGTAGGAAAATGTCTTTACTTACTTTAATTACTTCTGCTCCATTTTCAAAGAAAAGTCAAGAAAATTTCTCAAAACAGCTGCAACAGCAGAGTCGAACGATTGTTGCTGCTCAGTACACACCATGTTTGAAAGACACAGAACTCAGTCGTGCCGGGGGGGTTGAGCTCATTTTTCATTGGTTCCCATTTTTTTGGGAAACTGAAATGCTCTAAAACTAGACTAACTCACAAAATTGAATGTAGGGTCACAGGAAGTATGGGCCTTTTATTTTAACCAGCTCATAATAACCATTTAAAAAAGAAAAGCAAAACAAACTTGGTTGTTTGGTTAACATGCCAATTTAGTCTCTCTTCCTGTCAAAGTAGAGGTAGCTCTTGGCCTTAATAAGCCACAAACTCTTACTTAACATCTGTATCGACTGACAGTAAATTTGTTGAAATTATTATTTTTTTATTTCCAATTAAACATACAAAATCTGATAATACTTTACACTATAGAACATATAACAGTTTGAATTGCATCACTTTCATAAATTTAATAAAAACATAAAATGCAAACACACTCATTATTTTGTAGAATTAAATAAAAAAATCACCATCTTGCTTTCGACCAAAATTAATTCCAAACTCATAAATACTTCTTAGAAAATGCTTGTAAAATACTTGTAAAACAATCCAGGAGGGTTTGAAAATGATAATGATCGATGAGGCCATACAATTTATCCTAACAAGACAAAGACCAAATACACTGGACATTTGGACATATGTGCTTTTTCAGATTATGAGAAGATTTCTTCATCAATCCGTATAGTTACATTTCAGTGCACATCTGAATACTGGCAGCATGCTGCATAACAAACTGCGACATGGCAGTGATGCCACTGGCCAAGCTTTCACGTCTCTTTCACTGGTGAGTACCGAGGCTTTCATCCTTGCAGCACACCCACTGCGCCTTTGATGTCGCCTCTTGAGCCTGCACTTGAGAAACAGAGCCAAAGCCCTCATTCGAAAAG
Organism: Enteromius afrohamiltoni; assembly: GCA_034779775.1. Taxonomy (NCBI): domain Eukaryota; kingdom Metazoa; phylum Chordata; class Actinopteri; order Cypriniformes; family Cyprinidae; genus Enteromius; species Enteromius afrohamiltoni. Next base: position 295,409 of record JAUYWG010000045.1, read on the forward strand.
ACAGAGATAAACAGATACTGTACAGGAGAAATGCTGAAAAGAGGACATGATGAGGTTTCCTAACTAGAGAAAGCATCAGCTGTGCAGCAGATGCATGAATGTTTGGGCCACATTTATGTGCTACGGTCCAAACAGATAGAGTTGCTGGGCTGAACGGTCAAACAGATTGTTAAGGGTTGAAAAGGGAATCTGTCTGCACAGATGTAGCCCACACTAGCGAGCCATTGAGCCCTCAGTGACACATTCTCCAAACCAGTCAGTGCAGTATTGTTGAGTGTTAAGAGCCCTTCCTCCACACTCTGGTGGGCAGCAGCAAGCCAATGAAGGGTCTTTTAAACTTGTTGCTGTGTGTTGTTCACTGGACAGGATGTAGAGACTGACTCATCGGCTGCTGAAGCAACATTTCATATGGGCCATGAACTGTAATTTCCACTGACATTCACTTTCTGGAATTGATTATCTGGGTAATGTCATATTGTAATGATTTGTGCATGTAATATAGAGCTACAGGGATGATGTATTGTTGCAGGCCAAAACCCAGAAATTAGCATTTTAGCACTACAGGTTTTTGGTTTACACAAGCTCAAGATATTTTCACGCTTTATTCTTTGACATAAAATAACTCCCTTTTGAGTTGCCGTTGATGTGTGAACCGAGATATTTCAATTTGTTCCGTGGCTGCACTCTAAAGCTTTGGTCTCAAAATTCCTGAAGGGCCACAGCTCTGCACAGTTTTGCTCCAACCCCAATCAAACAGACCTGTCCATGTCTGTACAATCACTAGAAACTTACGGACAGGTGTGATTTGGAGCTGGTTGGAGCTAAACTGTGCAGACCTGTGGCCCTCCAGAAATTGAGTTTGAGACATTTACTTTAAAGTCTTCTACATACTGTGTGATTTTAGCAATCAGGATAATTGCAATTGTTTACTCTGTGCAAAATGGTTCTAATAAAGTTGGGTACAATGCACATTCAGACTCTATGATGATAAATCTATTGACCCGTAGGCTAAGACCCATGTTTCTATAGAGGAATAAAACGTCATTAGCATGCGTAAACAGAAAGAACATGATAAATCACAGAAATTGCCATGATTGTTTTGCGATGCCAGTCTGTGACAGACAAAAATCGTGCAGTGTGTCTTGGGCATTACTCTGATTGTCCAGTAGGTGTGGGTTCCCTTTGTGTACTTTTCTGGTTGAGGTGCAGTCTGAGCACATCCAGTCACTCGCTCCTAATATGCACTTGATGTTCAGTCCCACAGAGCGATTCATCGACTTGAAAAATATTGTCGGTGAATAGATGTAACACCTGGGGGCACCTGGATGTCTGCCGTGGCTGTGTCCATGCAAAGGATGAAAGGCAGCTGGGAGAGAACGGATCCCTGGTGCATACCGCCGGTAAACAGCCTGATGGTGTAGATCGCATCAGTAGGCATGCTTCCTCTAACAAATCCACAATGATTGGGACTAATGAAGGGAATCTTGGCATGAATGAATGTCAGTTACTAACTTGAATATCTTCATGGTATGGAATCGTGATTTATTTTATTTTAATAACAATAATAAGCGCTAGACATTTTTTGCTCGATATGGATTAATCTAAGAGCCAATCACACAGCAGAACAATACGACAACAGCCAATCAGCGTGCAGCTTATAGTGCCGTGCACGTCAAAGTTAATTTCCTACTGCATTTTAAGACGCAAACTTGACACCAGGCAATACAAAAAAAATGAGTGAAAGCAGCGACGAAAGTGGATCTAACCTCGAGTTATTATCCAAAGATGTTGAAATTGTCGACAAAAAAGGTAGCACGAATTCCGTTATATGGAAGTGGTTTGGCTATCTGAAAAATGACAAGGCACAGATTAAAGCGATCTGTAAAATATGTCGTCGGTTTGTGAAAACCAAGACTGGCAACACAACCAACCTATTTCATCACCTAAAAAAGCATCACCCAAACGACCACACTGAAAGCATGAAAATGCGGGCCGATGCTACTCCGTCAACTAGCAGGGCTAGCAGTGGGGCTGTACCAAAGCAGAAATCGATCGTGTCATCTTTCGTGGCCATTACACCTTATGAAAGGTGTTCCAAAAGGAGCAAGGATATAACCAGGGTCATTTCTATCTTTCTAGCGAAAGATGTGATGCCCATAAGCACAGTATAACAAGACGGGTTTAGGAAATTAGTGAAAGTGCTTGACTCCAGGTACTAACTCCCTGGCAGAAAATCCAAAACCGCACTACCTCAGCTATATGAAGAGTGACGTGGAAATCTGAAAAACAATCTAAGGAACGTGAGATACTTTGCCTCTACCAACTTATGGTCCTGCCACAAATCCAAGCCATATTTGAGCCTCACCATTCATTACATCAACGAGGACTAGGGTCTGCAATCAAGATGCTTGCAGACTGCATATTTTCCAGACGACCATACTGTGGAAATACTTTCTGCGGGTCTGGAGGATGTACTCGCATCTTGGGGCCTTAGCGAGGACCGCCAGGTGTGCATTACAATGGACAACGGGGCAAACATCGTTAAGGCTGTCTCACTTAAAAACTTGACTCACCTGCAGTGCTTTGGTCACTGGCTGCATCTAGCCATTGGTAAGTTAAGCATCTACTTAGTTAAAGTTTTCAGTGCTAAAACAGCATATGAGGATTTATAACATATCCTATGATTTCACAGCATTTAAGGCTATCACGTTTGACTGCATAATTTAGAAAATGCTCTTGTATTCACACTGCCCTAACAAACACCAACTTGCATGTTGTTGTGCGCTGTAAAGGCAGATATAATTAAATAAATGATCGTCTAGACCTGCTTGACGCTATTTAATAAATATGCATATATATTAAGCATGTTACATGGCATTAATGTTTTAAAAAGTGAGTAATTACTATTACTACAATAATAACGTGATAATTTCTCAGTTCATTCCATTTTTGTTGTCATTGCATGTTTAAGCCATTATGTCAGTTTATTGGGGCAGTGTAAAATAGCCTTTATTACCTCTGAATTGTGGGATAAAAAGACAGTCTGTGGTCTAAATGTTGTTTCTCATTATTGTTTGAAAATCTCAAAACATTGTAATTAATCATCACAAAATACTTTTTATCATCAAAAACAAGTATTGTTTGAAAAAAAAAAATCTGAGCATGTGCCTATACTGTTTTCTTCATCATCAGAGGGGAGTATAAAAGACCAGAGGATCCAAAGAGCCATGGGTGTTTGCAAAAAAGTGGTCAGTGCTTTTTCTTTTTCGTGGAAAAAAAAACGCGAACTAGCGGCCACTCAAGAGGAGCTCATGCTGCCAAAGCACAAGCTGATCACAGAATCTCCGACCAGGTGGGGGTCACGCAATGCAATGATAGCACGAGTGCTAGAGCAGGAGAAGGCCATTGCAAAAGTTTTATCAGCTGATAAAAAAAAACAAGGCACTTGGCTCCCTCATGGCTGGATATTGAGGTTCTGGAGTCTGTGTGCTCTAAACCCACTTGCTAATTTCACTGATGCCCTTTCTGGTGAAAAATATGTGAGTGTGTCATTCCTGAAACCTGTACTGCATCTTTTCAGTGAGGAGGTTTTGAAACCTGAAGCTGATGACTCAGAGCTCAAAAAGACCATCAAGGCTTCTGTCATCAGCTATCTGAATGAGAAATATGACAATGCTGAAACTGATGACCTTTTGAGCTCGTTTTAAGAAAAGCTACATCAAAGATGACAAGCTTGAGGCTGTAAAATCCAGAGCTGTGGCTCAGATGCTGGATGAATGTCAGAGCAAATTGCAAGCTAGTCCTAATTCCCATCCACTGCACTGGGAGGAGGCAAAGGTGACGGTGCTGATGCTACACCAGCCAAACTGCCGAAAAAGACACTGGGCAGTCTGCAGAAACATCTGGTCTCACAGAACAGCAGGCTATTGAAACTGAACTAAACAGCTACCTGCAAGCTCCTGATGCAGACAGTGAGATCAACCCCCTGGAATGGAGGAAGATCAATGCAGCGACATTCTCCAGAGTGAGCCTCCTGGCAAAACGTTACTTGTGTATTCCTGCCACCAGCTCACCCTCAGAGCATACTTTTAGCACAGGTGGTAATATTGTGTGCTGCAACAGGGCAGCTTTAAAGCCAGATACAGATACAGACTAGTCTTTCTGGCAAAAAACCTATACACGTTTACAAATTTAGTGCATTAGCTAGAAATTTATTTTTGATTACCTATTTTTTAATGTACCTCATAATGCCAGACACTGTTCACAGACTAGTTTTCCTGGTAAATAAGTTTCCCTTAAATAAGATAATAATGTGAAAGTTTTACAAATTGGGTTCACTAGCTAGTTTTTAAAATGGTGGGAGGATTGCTGAGGACTTGATCTTTAATATTCATTACTTGACTGTTGTCCAGGGTCAAGAGATGATGGGCATTTGCAAGTTTGTAGATTCAATTTACCCCTTCAGGAGTGTCAAGCAATTAAATGGGAGTGGCATAGAGTTTGGTATAGTGCCGGGCCTTCACAGAAGCCACTGACTTAAGTCGTCTATACTCTTGTCAGTCATTGGTCACCCACAAGACATGCCACCAGTTGAACTCAGCTTTCTTTGGCTTCTTGGACCTCGTTGGTCCACCACCAGACCTACTTATCAATTAATCGTCATCTAAATACAGAGTTTAATGATAGCATTAAATGCCATCACAGTAAGAGGTAAATTCTTCTACTCACAAGTTGCTTTCATAGTCCTGTGTTTATAATCGAATTTCTGCAAATTATTGTAACTCAAACATTCAGGAAAAATGAACGTGACAGTGTTGGGGGTAATGCATTACAAGTAATGCAAGTTACGCAATCAGATTATTTTTTTAAGCAGCAATAAAGTAACACAATTCTTAAGTATTGTGTAAAAGTGTATACCTTTTGATTTACAAAGACTACACATGTACTTCCTTTAGCCTTGAGGCTTTTTCATTTGCACATTTGGTGTGAAAGCACTCTTACAGCTAACTTTTGTTTTTGTTTTTTGTTAAAAATCAAATAAGCAAGCCCAGCCTTGGTGACAAAATTGATGCAAAAGTAACAAATTACTTTCTATAAGAAGTAACAAATTACCAAAAGTAGTTAAATTTTTTATTGAGTAACATAATATTGTAATATTATATTAACCCAAAAAGTTAATTCATGGTTATTTTCCTGGGTTCCGGCTTCTTGGCTGACCTATGACTCAACTTACATCATAGTCAGAAGTCAGCCAAGAAGCCGGAACTCGGCCTTCTCTCTGAAAATAACTGGAAGTCAGTTATTCACGTTATAATTTTAATTTTAACTTGAAATATTTTTTTTTTACAAAAACTTATTGATCTGCTTCAGAGGACATGTGATACCCCCCCAAAGTTGTATTGGTTAGTTGTACATTGCAGTAAATGCCGATATATCTGATTTACGGAGCTTGAAAATAAGGAAAATTGAAAAAGTGATGCTGACTTCCACATAGAGGCATGCTAAAACACTCAGGACACCTTGGGAAAACCATACAGTAATTCCCTGGTGAACATTTTAGCAGTGCAGTGGACATGTTTGCATGGACAGGCAACGCTCGTTTTGTTCAGAAAGTGTAAAAATTAAAAATTAATAACTTTTTTTTCTTTACTGATCTTAAACCAGTTAGCCCCATTTAGCTTTTGCAAATGGTTGATTTTGGGATGCAGAAGCTGTTCTTAGATCAGTATGAAGCTTTGCAGATAAGTCTCTTTGTCCACAGAGTCGCTCCAGGGTGTCTTGAGCTGGATTAGCCTCCTCCTCTAATCAACAGGAACCTATTGGATCAGTTTTGCTTGTACATCAAAGACTACCCCACTTTTTTCCCATAATTCTCTCTTATTTTCATTGGATAAGACTCTTAAATATTCCAATTTTTTTTACTATTAGATTAAGACCATCCCCCACCATGTTTGTATTCATGTTTTATTAATCAGCCTTCTATATTTAGCCAGTGTAGGATTTTTGCAGTGAATATTCAGAGCAGTGATTAATCCAGAGCATGCAGGAAGAGTCTTGCCTGTACTGCACTAGTGTTGAGGTTGATAATGACAACCATGGCAGAGCTGCTACCAGCTCTATTTCCTTTAAACCGTCTGAACAATCAAATTAGTCCAAACAATTAAATATTGAACATGCAAGGGAGAGGGAATTGTGAATCAACTGTGTTCTAATTCTGCTGAAGTCTAAGAAGCTTTTTGTGGAGTTCTACATGCACACACAGATTTTATGTGGGACTGATCAGCTGTTGTTTGTTTCTTTAGATTTTTCTATCATAAATGTGAACATAATTTGCACAACACATTTCCTGGCTTTAGTGTCCATTCTGTGAATTTTGGGATGAGTGGAATTGCTGTGATGGAACTTGTCACAAATGAAGATGCAGAGACAGAAGTGAGTTAGAAATCTTGAGTGCAATTATAATAGTGCATGGGTAGGATAGCGATTTGCTAAAAAGAGGTTCACCTAAAAAATTCTGTCGTTAATTACTCACCCTCATGTTGTTCCAAATCCATAAGACCTTAGTTCATCAAGATATTTTTGATAATATTAGAGAGCCATCAGAACCTCCAGTAATACTACTGAAATGATCCCAGATCCAGAAACATAGTAAATTTTAGAGAGCATCACAACGCGTGCATACGCTTTCCACTTGGTGAAAACAGCTGCAGATTATGAACGTGTGGACTTTCCAACAGATTTAAACAAGGCTGATTACATCAAATACGTTAAAGCTTGCATATGTGTTGCTGAGTCATTGATGTCCAGTGTTGGGAGTAACGCATTACAAAAGTAATACATTACAGTAATATATTACTTTTTGCTGTAACGCAGTAGTGTAAGGCATTACTAATCAAGTTTCAGTAATATTTTACTTGGTACATGAACAAAAAACAGCAAGACACAAGATATTTACGTATAAAAAATTACGCAAGTCAGCTATTTTCTGTTCGTGGTCAGTTATTATCCATGTGTGATGTACAGGTTTGTAAATGAATACTAAAGGACAGCTTCTAATATATATGTATAGAGCGATTTGTTTAATTCATCTCGCTCTCTCCCTGGGGTAACCTTCTATGTGTGACGTGGTCAAGTGAAGGCATATTTAGGGTAGGTTTTACAGGAGTATTGCGAGGCTACTGGCCCAACAGTGGAAACGGGGCATGATTTCGTCCTCTGTGAATCAGGTCTGTCCGGCTCCAACTGGCCAGTGGCCCAAGCCCGTCTTTTTTCTACCTTCTACCAAAACAGCTTATAATGTTTCATCTAATAAAATAGTTCAGTTTTGTGTGTAATGGCAAAATAATTATATTTCGTTTAGGTTTTTTTTATTAAGTTAATTTAGAAATTATTCATTAAATATAAGTTTTCATTTTTTTTTAAACAAAGTGGCCAGCAGCAGACAGTGCTGATCATAAACTATGTTTGATCAACCTTTTCAAATCATCACACCTTGCCTAAAATGCAATAAAAACATTTCAAGCATATAAACGTTAAATGTCTGTAGTTATTTTGGTGAAAGTAACTCAAAAGTAATACAGGAGTCATGTAACGCATTACAATTTTGAATCAGTAATATTGTAATGTAAAACATTACTTTTAAATAACAGTAACAAGTAATATATAATGTATTAGAGTTTGGAAGTAACTTGCACAACACTGCTGATGCCACATGGACTGTTTTACTGATGCTTTTACTACGTTTCTGGACCTGGTATCATTTCAGTTGTGTTGCTGTCTGTGTAGGGTCTGATGGCTCTCAATGTCATTATACAGCTTGGAATAGCCAAGATATTTTGAAAAACAAAATCATGGAGGGTTTTTTGAGTGAAATATCCCTGTAACGACTCCTGAACCTTTCTGATTGATCCATTACAAATAACGATTTCAGACACTTTATCAGATTGCTTCTTTGCTGTATGTTTATTGTTATTGCATGCAATCAGAGAGCACAGAGAATTCAATAGGCAGATGTATTTTTGGCTATTGTCTTTTAATTGTTTCACACAGCCTAGTATTTTCTCTCTCAGCGCATTCAGACTGCAAACTCACAGCTCAGCTAAATATAATTTCTGCCATTTAGTAGCAGCAGGAAATAGTGGTTTTAAAAAAAAAAATGTAAGCAAATGAATTGCCAGTTAATCCATGCATTTATTTATTGGGTAATTAACTGTGTGCATGAACCCCTTCAGGATGTTACAAGTCATCCTCACATCGCATCGGGGTCCTGATCACCCTGTCTGGTTTTAATTTGTGATAATGACTTTACTGCAAGGACACTTTGCTGCATTAATTGTCCTGCATTACAGTATGTTCTGACCTCTGTTCTTAAAGCTGTGTACAGGAGATGGGACATAATAAATGAGAGTCCTGTGACATTATTTGAGGCACGCTGGGAAGTGTCGGAAAAAGGAGAAGGTCTAAAAAAAGGCACCTGCCTGCCTGTTCCCCTGAGGACTGAGAAAATGGTGCTAAAGAGGGAGGTTAAAAGACGAGAGGCCCTGCCAAATGGATCTGCAGGAGTACAGCATTTCTACACAACCTCTGTGGAAGTCTCAGCACTGCTGAGGCAACAATTAATCGACCTTGTTTACGCTGTGGAAACACATAGAAGTATTTAGTGCATCCCAAAATAAGACTGTATGCTCAGACTTCTGAGGAATAAGGCAGTTTTGATGGCTTGTGAGGAGATTACAAGCATGCTTGGTTCATATCCAGGGTCATTGCGGTGGGTCTGTGATTAGTGTACGATGTCGAGGCAATTGTTACGTGGCCACCTGGCCAACAGCAGGGGTTACGGTGTACTGCGCTTTGGGCAAGTTCTGCTCAAGGTCAGTGATGACCCATCAGTCTCGTACGACCTTCAGTTTCATACACAGAGCTTTGAGGGAAAGAGCCATACAGGTTGAAATGCGGCATTAGAGCTGCGTCATTATATACTACTTCTAAAATTCTAATATTATATATAATCTTTAAACAGATTTTTCAAACCTGTAAAGGTTATTTGAGCATGTTTTACAAGTAAATAGACTTTTAGTTTTTATAATTTCACGTTTAAATAAATATGTTACTTGCTGTTTGTAATTATTTTCGAAATGTATTAGACATCTCTGCGTGAAAATTGTTACAAAAAACATCCTACACTGTTGAGTGTGTGTTGATTTTTTTTAAAAACACTATCTATCATAACTCAATTGATATTGCATTAAACTATACTGCATTTTATTAAGCCAAGATCATGGTAAATATTCAAACAAATGTAATTTAGGATTTCCTGGAATCGTTTTTTTACCTAATCTAATTAAAAACTCCACTCACAAATTTCCTTATTGAATCAGTTAAAACTAAATCTTTTCATAAAAAAGTTAGGTGCAGTGTTTTGCTGCATCACGCTGTGTGCACATTCAGGGCTCTATTCTCTCACAGAGCTTGCTCTGGAATAGTTGTAATCAGTCACGCTGACAGCAGCGTTTGTAAAACTGAATACACACCCTTGTAGTCAAACTCCTATTACTGACTTCTCCGGTCCCCCTCCCACTCAGTGCCATGCAGAGATTTCCCTGACTTCCCAAGATGAACACCACTAACTGTCAGCCAGTCGATTCCCAGGGCTCTGACACGCCTCGCTCGCATTTGCTGGTTTGAATGATTGACATTGTAAGGCGGGACCTCTGCTTGAAGCTAGCTGGAGCTTGAAAGAGAGAGTGGGAGTGTTTGTTTTTTCACTGACCAGCTCGCTAAGGCAGGTTTGAGAGAGCAGAGAGATTATCAACTGTAGCCATCACTCAAGACGCTCCACACTTCATTAAATTGACATTTGCACACGCCGCCAGAGAGCAGATTAGCTCAAACACCAACAGCTCTTGAGAAACGTGGCGGTGGGAAAAAACTGGCATGCGAGGCAACTACTCTTTTGTTTGGATGCACACCAATCAGCATAAACTGAAGGATGCAAAACAAACCTGAACAGTGGGTTATGATGGAAAAGTGGCGTGCCGATCTGTTCAATTAAAAGAATAAATACACCAAAATTGTAAAAATTGCTGAAAATGTACTCACCCCTGTGTTTGTTTGTTCATGATTTGGAACAGATTTGGAGGAACTTAGCATAACAGTGAATGGGTACTGTGAGAATTAGGGTTCAAACAGCTGATGATGCGTTAACTTCAAAACTTTGCTTTCAAGTATGAGTTGTTTATCCATAGTAAAACTTTCTCCAGTGTAAAAGTTTCTGATCTAAAACAGGAGAGAAATCTGCACCGTCAAAACAGCTCTAAACAAATATTTGGCTAGATTTTTATTTTCAATATTTATCGTCAATTTTCATATTTTTCTGTTAAGATTGTAGACCGCAGAGGATAAAACAGTCAGGTGCAAAGGATTAAAATCAACTATATAATAGTTATGATAGTAAAATGAGCAGGTTTTTATTACAAAAGGGAGGAGAAAATGCTTTTGGTATCTTCTGTTGTTGATGTTGAGGATTGTGCAATATTCTGGCACATATTCATCTGTCAGATAGAAGTGAGCTAAATAAGACAGATGCCAACATGGACTGACAGGGCCTTATTATTAAATGTTTTTTATTTTATTGGGTGGAACAAAAAAGCATAACTTTATAGTAGTCCCTCGTGGACAAGCAAAGGAGACAAAAGTGTACATGCTCCAAATGGATGCAAAAGAACACCAATTAGAACTGAAAGAAGTCTATATCATCACATGATGAACTGTTAGGATGAATAGAATTAAAATTTAGGATAATTGTCATCTCCAGTGAGCTGATAACCACAGAAATGAACTGGAAGACCAGATAAGTTGATTTCTTGTTTCATGAATTTTATAAATATCATTCATTAAAGATCTCATTTTAAAAAGTAATTAATAAATTGGACATCAATATTGTTCTACTAGAGTCAGGGTATCTTTGTTCACAGTTTTGTTCCTATATTGGGTCCTGAATTAAGACCAGTTGTGAACAACAGAATATCCCATAAGGTCATGTGTGTTTGGGGGATGGGTTTACTGACCTGCATAGGGAGCCCCATATGTCGTTCAATCCTATGTTTTGCTTTTTTATTTCCATGCCATGCTAATCTGAAATGGCCCCGAGGGAGTGCGGTTGAGAGCCGCCATCCATGAGCTCCTCACTGCTGCAAGTGTCTTTATGAATGATTCACGCGTTGACCTAAATGCTTGCAGAAGTGAATAACACCAAAGTACGCAGATTGAAAAAAACACACCCACCCGATCCTCCTCAAACTGTATGACATTGTGCTGTATGAGACACCTCCTAAATAATATGTTGCCTCTCAACATGCCAATTGTAGAGGAAAAAAAAAATTCTTAATGAATCTGTTAAGCCATACAGCATAAAAATGCAAGATGTTTTGCATGTGGAACGGAGAGCTTTCCCTCATTTTGGGCGGTAATTAGGGCAGCATGCTGATGCCCAGCAGGACGGATGTAGCTGCCGCTCACCCACACATCAAAGGAAGCGCGAGAACAAGGGATTGAGAGAAAAACAACACACTCGGAGAGGTCATGAGTCAGGACTCATCGTCAGTTCCCGCTCTAATTTAGACAGCAACATATATAAGCCATTTCTATGGCCACAACTATGAGGATTACCCATATTCATTATGGATTTTCATCCTTTTAGGCAATTGCAAAATCCACTCTGAAAAATCTAACGTTTTCAAACTTGATTACTCTTGTGAAAAAAAGTACACTTCTCCATACTTTTAAAAAGATAATTTATTATGGAAATAATCCACTTAAAATGAATCTGAATGTAAATTTTCTGGAGACATAATAGAATTTTATTTGAATGAAAATATATTTGTTGAAATGTTTATTAAATGCAATAAATAATAGTGTTTTAGGACTTACATTACACGTAAGTGCATTCATTGAAGTATGATTAAAGTGTGCTGCTGAATGTATTCACAAGCAATTGCGGTAAAATACAATATACTTTAATATAAGTTCTAATGTTTTGAAATATATTTGTAGTTTTTTATTAGTATTTGTAGTATTTGACTTTTCCAGGTTTTAAGTGCTATAACAGGACCTAAGTGCATCTACTAACCAAGGAAACGTGAAAAAGTGTAAAGCATCTGATTTCACTTCCCTAGTGACATTGGTATATATTATATATTATAATATTACTGCCCCGTAACTTTCCACCTGCTACGCCATCCTTTTGATTTCACAAGCCACAATGGTGTACCAGTTCAAATGCCATGGCAAAAGTTTGAGCACTCAGAAGAGAAAAGAAAAAAAAAACCTGCTGCTGCCACACAGATCTAAAATAAACGCGATTTCTTTCCCAGTTGTTTGCCTTCACAGACATAGACGGCATAAATTGAGTGTTTTTGATGTAATGTTAAACTTGTGTAAATGAGAACTTAGCTTAGTGCTTACCTGCTGTTACAAACGCTTTCCGTCTGTGTGCTTTCAGTCAGAATTCACTCAGAAATCTGTAAATCAGAAGTTTAAACTAATAAGATTTAAAAATGCATGATTTCAGCGCAAAAATCATGATAATCCAGTTCCTGATTCTCGGCCAGAAGTGCCAATCCCGATTCCAGTTCTTGATTTACAGCCAGGTGTGCCGATCCAGTCCCTAAGTTTGCGCCTCCCGAGCGCCCCTTTGAATCTGCGCCTCCAGAGCGCCTCCTTGGGCCTTCCGGGGACCCACCGGAATTCTCGTCTCCGGGCCACCCACACGATTCATGGCTGTATTGGACTGTGGGCCTCCCTAAGATCATTTTACTTGGGGGGGCAGTATAGCCATGGTCGTGGGGAAGGTGGGTGTGCCGAGAGATCCGCCATGGACTTCAGAATCTCCAGAGAATCTCTAAGACATCTGATCCACCCTGGAGGCAGCACATGACTCTGCTCCTTCCGTTCATTTTGAGTTTCCCTTGTGTATGCCCATATATGGTTTTTCCTGTGTCTGTGTGATTATTAGTTGTGTTTCCCAGTTATTGTGCATTTATACAGTTCTGTTTGAGTGTTTCAGTGTCTGTGATTAATGTTGTGTTCCTCTGTTTGATGACCGTTCTGATATGTGCTTTAGTATAATCAACGATTCAGATGTACTTCATTAAAGCAAAAAAAAAAAAGATGATTACAATGTGATTTAAAAGCACACCTTAAAAGTGTACTGAAGTATGTTAAGAAACAATAGTCATGCAAGTGTTTCTGTTAATGTCTCATTAATACGTTAATTTCAAGTGCGTTTTTAACATACTCTTAAAATTGTGTGCTACAAGTGAATGATTTGCCACTATGGCTTCATGATGCAATGATAAGATAAATAAGATGTAGACTGATGCAATTAAACAAGTTAAAAAATAAATACCTTTCACCAGTCACTAATATATTTGAAAACAGACTTGTGCATTGGCAAGGCTAGTAGACTTTGGCTTCAAACTGTCTATGCTGGCACAGCTAATGTTGTGAAGCCAGGCAGTAATTTCATACTCTTGTTTGGGTTGTAATCAAGAATTTTGAAAGGCAACATATCAACCTGTTTTGGATTAGCTACTTTAGACTAGCAACAGATACATATTAAAATAAAGAAAAAGAGGATGGTTAGTTCACAAAAACTGCAGGAAACTGTAATCATGCAGGTCCAAAGACTAAATGTGATCTAAAGCTAGGTGTGACATATATATGTGCACATCAGCCAATCACTTTAATTTAGCATTCATGTAAAAACTATGCAAACGTTCAGATTCATTAGCTGGAATGATTTCATTCTGATAGAAATAAAGAAGTGTTCATGTAAATGTGGCTGTTGATTGGATCTCGAATACAAATGCCACTTACATAATTCTTTGTGGGTCTACAGTTACATGGATAGATTTCGTTTTTTTTTTTGTTTACGATATAGTGTACATGTCAGTTGTGCTGTAGTTAAATAACAATAACTGAGAGCATTCCTTATTTTCCTTCTGCTGAGTCTGGCAACTCTTTAAGACATCCGCACATCCTCAGGGAGCTTGATTGTTCGTTTAGCTGCTGAATAGGTGCTTGTTTTATGGTCTCGTCTGCAGTTGTTTGCCTCACAGTCGCTAAAGTTTAATTACATTTACTGCGATGTGTCAAGTAGCTACAGCGTCTTTCTTCCTAAATCCGTTTGCAGTCAAAATATGTTGTGTGCACTTCAAGCATGCTGTGTGGATTTTCACAGAATGGATTATTCCCATGCTATGTTTTGTATATTGTCAGAATCAGGTGTTTCAGTTACAAGAGCCCACACTGAATGCGTGTTAGTGGTTTGCTGAAGCACGGCACTGCAGTGGCATATAAAGGTTTGATAAGTGCAGTTTTGTAACTTCTGCTCTCTTTCGTCTGCACAGCTCGAGAGAGAGATGGAGAAGGTTTGGCCCTGTGGAAGTGAATGGAGTGGCTGATGCATTAGTCATTCTCATGCTCATGAGTCGATCGCGGCTGCTGTAAGGCTCGCTTTCATAGAGCTGGCTACTTTCCTAACCTGTGGCAGTTTTATCTGTCTCAGAGGAATCTCTTATGATCTTTGTCATTATCACATATGAGACTATAGAGCCTCTGCTTACTGGGGGCTTTTATTAGCATGATTTAAGATTCTGTGCATTGAACAATATTTTAAGACATGAAAGGAAAGGATGTGACATGTGGCCAGGTATGGTTTCCCATACTAGGAATTTGTGCTCTGCATTTAACCCATCCATGTAAAATTTTTAGATGCTTTTGAAAGA
>JAUYWG010000045.1:310684-329867 GCA_034779775.1 Enteromius afrohamiltoni
ATGTATGTAACATTTTTTTAGATGCTTTTGAAAGAAGGCTTTTATGTTTGCCAAAATTGCATCTATTTAATAAAAAAATACAGAAGTACAATTACAATTTGAATTCCTGTTAACAAAGATACATTTTGTGCATTATTGTGCCAGTTATTGATTATTGATTATTTACTCCGATATTTAATTGATTTTTATTATATATATGTATGATAAAACAGTGCTTATTTGATAAATATAAAGTTCAAAAGAGCAGCATTTGTTTGAAAAGTAACTTATAGTAACAGTATAAATGTATTTACTGTCACATTTTTCTATATGTAATGCATTCTGGTTAAATAAAACAAACCAAAAAAAAAAAAAAACACTTTAAGCCACAAACAGCATAGTATAAATACAATTAAAAGCAAGATATTTTAGGTTAAGATTTGTTACCATTAGTTTCAGAATAAGTTGCTGGTTGAAAGTTAAGTGCTTCAAATGTATTTTTATGTATTTATCATCTGAATGAGTATAAATGTTCATCCAATGAGCATAAAATGTTCGTCCAATCATAGCATTCAGACCAAGGATAACAATAGGCTGTCCTACCTGCCTGTTAACATAGGTAATGGACATGACACTTCTTTAGCATCTTTAGTCATATTGCAGAGCTAACAAAAATCAAACACTTTATTATGGTAATATTCTGTGCTTCGTACTGTAATTTTTTCTCATCGTGACTGAGACATGAGCTAATCTGGCAGCGTTGATGCCATCTCTTACCGTGTCTGTGGTCAGTCTCTGGTCTGTCTGTGTTTGGTCATGTGGTTTGGAGGAGGCGTCTCCTCTGGCTTGTTAGTTGGGGACACCTGATTTCTAGTGACTATCATCGTCTTGATTACAGAGACCGTCTCTGCATTTGATAAATAAGTAGTTAACAGAAATAAATTCTCGACATTATACATTACCATCACTCTGTTCTCCTATTTGATAATGTTCAGTGCTTTGCTACAATCTGTATTGTTAAAAGCGCTATATAAATAAAAGTGACTTGACTTCATTAATAAGCTAACTAATTGCTTGCAGATAAAAGTGCTACTGTATTCCCTTAAATTCCAAGATTCCTGATCACTTTCCTCCCTTAGTTTCCTGTCTCTATCACTAAATATAAAAATAAGCCTCCCACTCAAAGTCATTCAAGACAACCAAGCATACATGAGGCTGTGTTGCTGTAGAGTAAATGATGCTGGATGACTCAACGCTTTCAGATGCACCAACACCTTTTCTCTTGTGCTGCATCCTGTTAATAACAATATTTTGTGTTGAAAATGACTTCCATTGGTACCTTCATAGACATTTCTTTATCTTTGTACATTAATTGAGTCAATATACAGTCAATATAGCTTTCTGAAAATAAATAAATAAATACATGGCCTCAAAGGTCAAGCTGTGTTTCAAAGGCAATGAACTGTTGATGCAAAAAGAAACAGTCACAGTCTGGCGTTCTGTGTCAGTCGAGGCAAATCCATGTTGAGGACATTTATTATTTTTCCATATTCATCCCTTCAGTGTCTAAGACTTAAGCAAGATGGAATTTCTAAAGCCTAAACTCAATGTTCCTATGCATATTTAATGCTAAACGCAAAGACTACTGCTGTTGTTTGTCTGTTGACAATCCTGGGCCATAAACATTTTGCATTCTATACGGTCAAAGTGCAGTTTCAGAGCAGAGAAAAATCAATCATAAAGCACTTTGCAGTTCTGTGACAGTAGATACATTCTACTGCATACGTCTCATGCTTTGATTAATGCGGAGTATCTGCTCTGATGTTGTTGACTCCATTCCCATGAGCCCCACAACCTCTGAAGACTTTAAACAGCATTCATGCTGCGGCGACCACAATCGATCATGTCTGTAATACAATATTTCTAAATATTGACTGATCTCCATTACAAGTCCTCAGAGATACTTTCTCTCTTTAATGTGGCGTTACTTACCGCTGTAGTCTCTGGAGACATTCAGACGCTGGTTAACTCATTGTTCGTATTATTATTGGTTCTGAACAATGTGAAATCAAGAAGAGGATTTGATTCTGAGCTGCTGTCACAATCAACAAATGGATAAAGTGCTCAAGCCGTTCCACGGGACTCCCATTATGTGGCAAATTATGAACACAGATCAATGTGATGAAATATTTAAAAAATTGGACCACAACTAATCAATTTTACATCATGACCTAGTTCATGTTGCCAATTTGTTAACAATCCCATGAAGGATTGTGAAGTGATGGAAGCAAACAAACCTCTTGACATTTTTCTGTATGCCATCAGCCTCTCATACTGTTATTTGCTATAACAATGTAGCTCTGTTGGTGATGTTATGATGGCCATTTAAACAGGGACAGTTGGACACACAACTCATGCTTTTCCAAACCTGTATGACTGTCTTTTTTCTTCTGATTCCTAATATTGAAAATGCCATAATCTCTATTCAGAATGATTCTGTTCTCAGCAGCAATTCAGGGACCCTGCTAAAAAAAAGCACATGCTGGTTAGCTATGTTTTGATGCAGGGATCCATACCTAACAGTGTTTGGAGTAACGTGTTGCAAAGGTAATATATTACAGTAATATATTACTTTTTTGCTGTAACGCAGTAGTGTAAGGCATTACCAATCAGGTTTCAGTAATATTTTACTTGGTACATGTTCAGTAATGCTTGCGTTACAACGCACTTTTAGCCAAAATTTTTATTGTTCAAAAAAACAGCAAGACAAAAGATACTAACGTATAAAAAATGCCGCAAGTCATCTCTATTTTCTGTTCATGGTCAGTAATTATCCATGTGTAGTGTACAGGTTTGTAAATGAATACAAAAGGACAGCTTCTAATATATATGTGTAGAGCGATTTGTTTAATTCATCTCGCTCTCGCTGGGGTAACCTTGTATGTGTGACGTGGTCAAGTGAAGGCGTATTTAGGGCAGGTTTTACAGGAGTGTCGCGAGGCTACTGGCCCAACAGAGGAAAGAGTGGCATGATTTCGTCCTCTGTGTTCCAGGTCTGAGGCTATTAGCTCCACCCGGCTCGCTGCGAGTCCCGGCTAGCACTTGGACATATTCCTGGTAATTAGGCTACTTTTGCTGATGCTGTGACAAGCTTTAGTCTATTGCGTGTATTTGAATGCAGCTGCGCTGACGACACACTCTCTGTAGTTATTTTGATGAAAGTAACTCAAAAGTAATACAGGAGTTATGTAACGCATTACAATTTTGAATCAGCAATGTTTTAATGTAAGAAATTACTTTTAAATAGCAGTAACAAGTAATATATAATATTACAGTTTGGAAGTAACTTGCACAACACTGATACCTAATATGCTGTTTTTTTCAGTCATACAACATGTGTCATTAGCATTAGCATCATGTAAACAAGCAATCTTAAGGAGCTGCAGCTGACATCTGAGTGTGAAATAAAGCAGCTCATTCTGGACATGCTTTCAGAATTAATCCTGTGTGACTCCAGATGTGTAATGAAAGGGAAAGCTGTCTGAAATGCTTTCAAAATGCACAGAGAAAGAGCTGACGAGTGTTTAGCAGTTACTTACCAGTGAACCTGTGTGCCCTTGACTGCATCACGGCCTGTTATGAGATGTGACGTGTTAATGGGTAGTTTACATGTTAAGTCTAGTCCGTAAATTATAAACTTTTTTTATAATAGGCTACATTTATGCAAAAATGCTAGCACATATTTAATTCTATTTTATAATTAGCAAATTACTATTAAAATATTAGCATATTCTTTAAAAAAAAACATGTTTTGCTCCGCAGAAGCATAGAAAGAGTCATGTAGACAACGACTTGTAGACAGTGTTTCTCTTTTTAAGGTGAGCTGTCCCTTTATTGGCAAGTTGCTTAAAGTATGTCTTTTTTTTTCATGAGCAACGAGGTTAGGAATGTATAATTGTTTTTGTAGCCAAAACGTTGAGGAATGTGCTGAAAAAAGTCGACTTTAAAAATAAAAAATGCCTTTACAGATATGGTAGACTGAGTACAGCTGTACCATATCATAATCTGTGTGCACATTCACATTAGCGTCCTCTTTCATGTGTGAAAGATTTTCAGCATGTAGGTCACTTTCTTGCAAAGAGATAACATTTCATTATGAATAGTTTGTTAATCTAACCTCAGTTCTAAACTGGAAGCCTTATAAAACATTGCTTTTGTGAACAACATTGCTGCTGCCTGAGGGTTACTGTAGGCCGCGGGAATGACTGCTCGCTTCCTATCTGTGATAAGGAAGGCTTTGTTGTGTTTGTGGAAGCAGAGAAGATTCAAAGTCCAGCTGTCCTTGTTCTCTCACATCTTGATCGTGACGCACACAGACTCCACCGTTAGGTGTTGAGTGAAACAGCAGCACCTGAACTCCTTATCGTCTGCAGGAAGATACCGAAACATTTATTTTGTTGACTTTGTCTGCTGAACATTTCCTGCATTATTTAAACATTCCCAAATACATTTGGATCAAAGCTTTAAGGTCTCATTGAGTTTTAACTATTGCAATTGCAATATCAATACCTTGTTAGCCTACTGTAGCTAAATATCAATAATTTACCACTGGATCTGCTCTAAAACGTTTACAGGACCTTTCTGTGATGTGTATTAGTGCATGCTCATAAAAAGAGTTTACCACGATAAAATATCAAGATACATTATTTACACAATGATGATGAAAAACAATCAAACAATAGAATTTGTAAAGGTTTTATTGGGTATCATGGGACTATTGATTTGAATGGAAACTGTAATGGTCCCTTTTTATTGATAATTGGTCGCCTCCTATTGGTAGCTTTTTAAAAGCACTAAATCATAATGGAATGTGTCCCAAAACACAGGAAAGCGCATTCTCCTTTTAGTGTGGTTTTCAAACTTGTGGATATTTCATCAAACATATTGCTCAAGCCTTAATAAGGAGGGTAAATAAACCCATTACAATCATTATTTCACATGCTTTCGTGATCAAGAGTCGTTTTGTGTTGAAGAACTCCCTCTTGATTCATTTTCTCGCGGTCTAATAGCAGAAGAAGTCTTGTGGAGATGTTATGAAACACTTGAGGAGTGTACAGAGGGAGTACGGAAAGCACCAGACCACCTTCATAATTCAGGGAAAGCCGGGTTCATCGCGTGGGGTTTACTCATTGACTTTTCAATGCATATGTCTCCAGATAGTGATATATGTTTATGTTGTAAATTCTTCAAAACAACATTATAAATAGAGGGATGCCTGGTGTGTTTTCAGCGCCGGCCGACTCTCATTGGCTCTGGAGGGTTTCTTTTCGCTCTGCGTGGCAACAGCCTCACCATCCACCCAGCAACCCCCATTAGTGATGCTGCGCCTCGCAGGGGCCGCGCTGCAGCATCCTGAGGAGTCGTCATGGCAACGGCGCTCTGACCCTGGCTTGCGCTTTAGCTGCAGTAACTAAAAGGCTTGACCTGGATTTTGCACTGCTGGTTTAGTAAGACACGAACAGCTGACCTGCTTTACATTGTCTAGGCTCTGTCTGACACAACACACCAGCATCTCGGAGAAATCAAAGCTGCGCAGCATCCTCTGCTCTCTCTACAGAAATGTTACATGTGATAGCAATACTGCTGAGCTGTTATATAAATAGCTGACATTAATGCTCAGTTTGTTGAACGTAATACACTACACAGCTGCTACATTCAGCACGAATAATTGTAGACAAACATACATGATTTTTGTTGTGGCTGTTTTAACAGGTTTAATGGCAGTGGAAGTTGTAGTTGAAAGTAATGTTCTGGAAGGGGAAATGGTCCTTTCCACCACAAATATTACAGTGACACTCCATCCCATCACCCACATGCTGCCACACTTTACCACATACTGTGCTAATATTTATCAGCACTGGAAAGAACCGCACCACTTTTAGCATTATAAATGAGAAAATGGAATTTTATTTCTGTCAGCGATTCTTTGATGTCAGCCTTGGCTGTATTCCACTTTAAATGCATTTTACAGTGACATTTACTGAGTGGCTGTTATTGTTATTGTAAACTGCTGGAAAAGATCTCCCTCGGTGGAAATTAAAAGTAAAAGTAAAAGATTGGAGACTGATGTAATAGAAAATCAATGATTGAACCAAACATCTGGAAATGATCTACACAGCGAAGTAGTCTACTGATCATTGTTTTCAGCAATAATCTGACATTGATTTGGTCTGGATTATTTTTAGAGATTTGTTTTGTGTATTGAAGCCTCTCTTTCATTGACAATTATTACAACAACAAAAAATCCAAAACAAAATACCTCTGGTCTCCTGTTGTTAGATGTATGCTTTTTTGCCTAATGGTTGGAGGTTTGCCTTCCTGTGACTTTGCTTTTTTTCCCCATGTTGAATTGTAGTATGGAGGAACACATCCCAAAATATCTTACTTATATTTATATCATATCATTGTTTAGGATTGGACACCCCTAATCTAGTATAGCGATGGGAGTTCTGCACACCTATAGCTAAAGAAAGGATTGTAGAGGATTTGTCATAATATCCATTTCTATTCATTCTTTTATAAACAGGTGTTGGTTGTTGTTGTTGTTGTTTTTTCATGCGTTTCTAGGTGTGACAAACGGAAGAAATAGACAGAGATAGAAGCTCTCAGTGCTGCCCACGGTTCATCTGCACTCTTCCTGAGGTGTCAGCTCTCCATCTCAGCCAGACTGTGTAGGAGAGATGCTTCTATTCCTGCTTCGGTGCAGGGCTTGAGCCTCCAGCAGTGCTGCATCATTATGCTGGACTCTAGCTCCTACTCAAATAGTCATGTAGATGTAGTCAAGTCACATGGATGAGGTTGTTTAAAATGGACTAATCTGGTGCCAAGCGAGTCTGCTAGATTGAAGTCAGAGAGTATTTGGGGTCGGTTGGCTGTCAGTGAACCGAGGAGCAATTTGTGCCTTGAGTTGCAGGACTGGCTTGATTTCCGTGGGTAATTCAAACAGTGCATTGTTTGCATGTTGTTGTGTGCACAGACCATGTGAGACAGACATAATGCAATGTTCTGTCTCTACAGAACAAAATTCATCAGGGAATTGGACATCTGCAAAAGGTTAAAGAAACTCGTGGCTCTTCATTTGTGTATGATTGAGCATACAATGCTGTCAAGCTGAACTCGCCATATCTTGATCAGTCATGTGTCTTGTAATAACCGATAACATTTGGCATAATTAGTGTAAACATTCTTCTGTCTTTTTGTGTTCTTTGGAAGGAGGAGTACCATCAAGGTTGAGAACTTTGCAGATTTCAGAGTAACAGATCAGTTTCTGTTCAATCTTCCATGTTACTTTATCCTTTGGATAAAAAAGAATGTTTTTCCTTTGGGGAGATGACCCATATGCTGTTCCACCTTGCTAAACAAATGGTGTTGGCCCAGCAAATGCTCAGCCATGTGTCCCGAGATTTGACACAGGCCTCGTTGCTGTACTGCAGACACCATTCACTCCCAATGGAATATGCAGGCCCCTTTTGCAGCTGTTATTAACATCTGTCTCAGGTGTTCTGATGCCAAGTGGACAGAACCAAATACTATTGTGTACTGTGTCCAAAATATTTTGTGATGCAGTCAGTAGCTACATTTACACTTTTCAGTGCTTCAGATCTTATTAGTATCTGTGCTGTCTCTGAGAAATCTAATCTACAAACTTCTTACACCTAGAGTTATTTATAGAACGTCAAACAAAACGTCTATTTTTGCAGTGCTTTTTTAAATGATAGTATTTCTCAATTAATTACTGCTTTGACATGGCTACTGAAACTAAAGTCTCTAAAATCACACCAAGATTCTTGACTTGATTTTTGGTTGTTTGACCCATAGAGTCAAGGTGTGCATTCAACTTTATCTTTGTTTCCAAATGCAATGACTTCAGTTCTCTCCTTGTTTAACTGAAGAAAGTTTTGGCACATACAGCTGTTAATTTCATCAGTGCATTGGCAGAGGGAGTCAGTGGGGTTGTAGTCATTTGGAGATAAGGCTAGGTAAATTTGAGTGTCGTCAGCATAACTGTGATGGGAAATAACTGTGATGGGAAATAACTGTGATGGGATGCCTTGTGGGAATCCGTACTAATGACATTCCTTAATGATTTAAATGACTGAAATTAGTTAATTTTCATTTTGGGGTAAACTATCCCTTTACTATCAGCTCTTCTATGAGAATGTTTGTTCTGCTCTGTATTTTGTTGTAGATGTGATGGATCAGCACAGAGCACTTCACTCCGGTTGTCTGGTGTCAGGGGTCCGAACTCCCCCCATCCGCCGCAACAGCAAACTGGCCAGCCTGGGACGCATCTTCAAGCCCTGGAAGTGGAGGAAAAAGAAAAACGAAAAGCTGAGACAGGGCTCTACAGGTGAGTAAACCATTTAAATATGGTATAATAATGTATAAAGATCACAGGGATAGTTACACATCCATTAGATGAATGTCATTGTATCTCAGCTTTCATGCTATTACTTTATATGACATTAATTTCAGTAATACAATTAATAGTTACATTTCTAGATTCAATGCTACATTTAAGAAAAATCACTCGAGCAACAGTGTGATTTAATTAAATATCAGTTCAAATCAATATTGAGTTACATAAATTTTATTCAAAAATATTTTTCTAATTAATTACACCACAAATATTATTATTTTTTAATGAGTGCCAATTTAAAAGTTTAATTAAATATTTAAATCTTTATATAAACATTTATATTTCAATAAATCTTTTTTTTTAAAATAAAGCTTTAATTTAATCCGTTATTGTTTGTTGAATAAAGGAGTTACTATGTCAAATTGAATAAATGTTTTAATGGTATTAAAATGAATTAGCATTGTTTTAATTTATCACAGTCAATAAACAAATTCTGACAGTGTTCATTTCTTTAATTGATTCTTAGTATCTCTCCCACACTGCTTGATTTAGAGCCTGAAGTACTGTATTTGCGTTTTCATTGAGATCTATATTTGACTCTATCTGATGGCATCTGCAGGGCTGGAGAGGAAAGTGCCTAGCAGGCAGAATCGAGAAGATCTTGTCAGGAAGGGGCTGGCAGAGGCTGGCATGGGTGAGACACTGCCAATCGCTTCCAGCAGCGTACATGCGTAATGTTAGCCAGATCACCTGCTCCTGTTTGAGCACCAGCAGAGTTACGAGGTTTTCATGAGCATGTGATGACAGCCGTTCTTCCCATGCTTGCAGAGGCGTGTGGCGCAAGTCCAGACGAGGCCGGAGCTCCAGCGCTGGACGAGTCAGATGTAGACGAGTGCGAGGACGAGCCCATGGCTCCGCTGGCCAGCAACACAGAGGATCTGGGGTCTGATGAAGACAATCTGTCTGCAGGTCAGCATCCGTAAAGCATTACCTTCTGAGAGTCAACAGACGCTGTTAACTTTATCACAGTTGCAATGTTTCTACAATAATTCTTTTGTAATTTAGTGCTCTGATGGGTGAACTTGACCTTGAAAAAATATGCAAACCGATTGCCTTAAAAAAGCAAGTAAGCTTTAATCCAGTAAATTGAGTGATCTAAACATCCATTACAAATGAACGATAACAATGTTCTTTATAACACACACAAACCAGTTTAAGGTAGTGACAGTTCAAAGTTAAAGGTAATGATATTCAATACAATTATAACTTGTATTACAGGCATTTTAAAACAAAGCAAAAACAATCTGATTTGGGAAATGCTTGCAAACAGTAGAGATATGATTTAGTGTGGCACTGGGCTGGACACACAAGTTGTCAAGAGTTTTTTTTTTTTCTATCACAGGTCAAATATCACACTGTAAATGTTCTTCACAGTATTTGATAATCCAAATGTAGCAGTAATTCAAACGTAGCACAGGACAGTCCGTAAGCAAATGGTTTAGGCAGATTCTTTACAGTACTTTCCTGAACAACGATGGGAGAAGACACATGGTCCAGGCAGAGAAGATCTGGAGAAGTACTTCATCTTCAGTGATAGTCAGAACCCCAACAGACACTTGTGCCCAGACTGCATCAACCTCAGACACCTGTATAGAACAAAATAAAAACAATATTAGTATGGAAATGTGGATGATTAACTTTCAGTGACTTTTATTTTCTGAACACAAATAAAGCCATTTAAAAAAGAGAGAACGAAAAAAGAAAATTTCTTCAGCTAAATGTGCACCCAGAGAAACTGTTGGTTAGGCAAAAGACAAGCGACCAATCCATCGCTCCAGCTGTTCTACAGCACAGTGCGTTTAAGAATTCACGTCAAGACTGGTTTGTAATCAGACCAATGCCTAACCAAGTAGAAATATAACTAAAACTGCCTACCATTCATAGAACAGTTTGGCCCAACTATAATCAACATGAATCTTAATGCAAACATCTCAATGATATAACCGCAAAAACAAAGCTGATTTTGCCACATTTATGTATTTGTTTAAGATGTAACTAGGAGTACTTACAAAGGTTGGTTGTAGAAGTGGTAGTCATGAAGTAAATGGGTGTGCAGTTTTGTCAAATCTGGGTTCTAGAAGTAAAAAAAGATACAAGTAAGGTTTAAAACATAAAACAATACAGTACAGATATTTGTCAAAGTTCCAATTAAGAAGTCATCATTGTTTATTTAAAAAAATATTTTATACAATTAAAGTATACTGAGGCCTGTGTGATGAGACGCTGTTCAGAGAAGGCCGGTGTCCTAAATAAAAATAATTCCTCAGTTAAAAGTTGTGACAATATTTATTTCTGAATATCTGCATGCTTTACAGAAACAAAGAAAGAAAACATCTATTTGAGGTCTTAGCCATAAAACTCAAAAGCAGCATTTTATATTATTTCTATTTCCAATTACTGAAAGACAAAGTGCTAATTAATCTTAAAAGTATAATCATGAAATGTTATGTATTAAAACTATTTTAAATTGAAAAAAAAAAACACTTGAACACAAAAAGTGATTAAAGCATCACATTGTTATAAAATTATAGCAGGAACACAGATTACTGTTGGTCTAAACAATTAACTCTTAGTAAATAAAAATATATCAGTGGCAGCTAAATATCGGCTTTAAAACCTGCTGAAAGCATGTTCTTGAAATATACTTGGAATATAATATAATATAATAAATATAATTGGAATTTACACACACACACACAGTTTTAAACTTACCTTATTATTTTCGTGTAGAAATCAGTCTTTAACCAGTGGCAGAAGCTCTCCTTCTTCCAGTTCCAGTAATCTCTGATTCAAACGCTTGTTCTCAAGCGTTTCTCCATTACTTCTTCTTCTGTTGTTTTGCTGAACATTATCAACACATTAGCGCACGGCTGCCCCCCACTGGTCATTAGTTTTGTTGTGGCTACCTTAATATTCTTAGTAAAGCTTACTCATAGCAGCAAATCATTTTACTTACCAAAAATTAACTGTAACTTAATGAATCCTAGTAAGTATAACAACTAAGTAAAGGTAAGGCACACTCTTGGATTTTACAATTACAAAGAAATGACAAGTAACACGCTGAAGTGAACATGAAATAATTTTAACATGAAACATTTTAATAGACTAAAACAGTATTTTCCTTTAAAACATATACTTTTTTTAAAAAGTGTAACATGTTAGAATACAGTATGTACTGAATATACAGTATGTAAATCTTTTTAAAAGATTTTATAAAAAGTGATTATTTATATGTTAAAATATTAACAAATCCGTTGTCTTGCCGTATAGTGAAAAACTGATTTACTAAAAGGTATTTGAAAAATATTTTTGACCATGGACCACTAAACCAGTCATAAGTGTGCAAATTTTAAAATTGAGATTTATATATCATCTGAAAGCTAAATAAATAACCTTTCCATTGATGTATGGTTTGTTAGGACAATATTTGGCTGGGATTTAACCATTTGAAAATCTGGAATCTAAGAGTGCATATTAAGAAAATTGCCTTTATAGTTGTCCAAATGAAGTCCTTAGCAATGGCAATCATTCTCATTACAGTGAGTGATATTACATAATAACACATTTTAGGCTTAATATTAAGAATTGCGCATTGTGCACAAAGCACAAGCAGTAAGTCTCAAGTATATTTGAAGTATACTCATTATGAAATAAATGCATTTGAAATATATGACTATTTTTGCTAGGCTTGACAAGAACGAGCAGCGCTGGAATCAGCACTAGGTGGCAGCAGAGATTACAAAATGCTCTTTTCTGGACTGATCTTTTTACAGCGCGAGACGCCACAGAGATGATAGACACAGAAGGGGAACTTGAACAAAGTGAGGATGAGGAGAAGTCCTGTGTCGATACCTCAAACAGAGGGGCCAGCGTGGGGCCCCCGGAGGCCCTTGAGTGCCATGAGCAGAAAAAAGAGGAGGCAGTGCTCAGAGAAGGCCACACTCCTTCAGCCAAACTTCCCGTGAAGCTGCTTACTAGACTGGGAAGCCTCGACGGTCCGTATCAGTTTATCAGACGCATGTATGCTAGTTGTCTCGATTTGTCCTGAAGTCTGCTTATTTAAGTCATAATAAAACTATTTTTTCTTCATTTTTGCCCTTGTCTGATAGGTACCCACTCTAACCCGAGCCGGCCCGCTCCAGCTACGCTGCCCAGGAACTTCACCCTGCCCAAAGATGCCCTGCGGGGCCGAATCTCCACCCCCACCGGCTCCCCTCACTTAGGCCTGATGCACCCTCAGCTGCCACCTAGCTGTATCATTGAGGAACTGCATCGTGCTCTGGCCTCCAAACACCGGCAGGACAGGTGAGACAGACCTTCAGCAATCATTTATACAGCTTCGCTCATCTTCCACTAAAAGCACCTTATTGAAGTCGTTTATATGAATTTTGTAGTAAGAACTCACATGATAGGT
This sequence comes from Enteromius afrohamiltoni, assembly GCA_034779775.1. Classification (NCBI taxonomy): domain Eukaryota; kingdom Metazoa; phylum Chordata; class Actinopteri; order Cypriniformes; family Cyprinidae; genus Enteromius; species Enteromius afrohamiltoni. The sequence goes on from JAUYWG010000045.1 coordinate 323,557, forward strand.
AAATTAGTCTTCAAAGGTTGGGGTTGGTAAGATATTTTAATGTTTTTTTTTAAATAAGTTTATTTGACCAAAAATAAATGAACTGTTTTCTGTGTGAAGATCTGTTACACTGCAATTGATTCCTGTGATCAAATCTGAATTTTCTGCATCATTATTCCAATCTTCAGTGTCACACGATTCTTCAGAAATGATTAGAAGATGCTGATTTACAGCTCAAGAAAGATTTCTGATTATTATCAGTGTTGAAAACAGTTGTGTTGCCAAATGTTTTTATGGAAATTGTGATTAGTTTTATTTTTCAGAACCCTTTTGAATAGAAATTTCGAAAGAACAGCATTTATTTAAAAAGAAACCATAATAAGCATTCGCCTTTGTGTAAATGAATGCGCCTTTCCAGAATAAAAGTATTGATGCTCTTCAACAACAACAGCAAAAAAAGTTTCCGACCCCAAACTTTCAAACAGTTATGCTTTGAAAATGCATGTGCTTATTTGACCATTATAAAACACAAAATGTTTCAGATGATTGGCTAATGTTGTCAAACAATTAATCGTGATCAAAATAAAATATTTTGTTTACATAATATGTGTGTGTGTACTGTGTATATAATTTTTTTTATAATTAAACACACAGATACATTATATATTTAGAAAATATGTACATGAATTTAAATGTACATATTTTTATTTATACAATTTTATATATAAATATTATATATTATATAAAAAGATATTTATTATATTTTTTTCTTAAATATATGCATACGTGTGTGTGTATACATAATAAATATACTCAGCACACACACACACACACGTTATGTAAACAAAAACATGTATTTTTCATAATCACGTAACATTCATTTTCGACGTGATTAATCACGATTAATCGTTTGACAGCATTAGTTTTCACATGCTGTATCACATTTATTGGTCTAATATTCCTGCAGCCTGACTTTTCAGTTATAAAACATTTACATTTAACCCTATATAACCCTTAGGTAAGACGGTATGGGAAATTAATATATATATATATTAGAATAAACTTTTTTTAATTTAATTGTTTTTTCTACATGCACATCTATTCTTTTTCAAAGTTTCCATGGAAAGGAGATCCGTAGCTCACCCAGACGGCGCTCGGATGGCCGTCTGTCCCGCACTGCCAGCACTGAGAATGAGCCGAGCGAAGAGGTTCAGAACAAAAAAGAGGCAGAAGAGAACAAGGAGAACATGCGTCTGGATGAATACTACAGCGACCAGGACAGCTGGAACGAGTCCGTCATCTCTGGTCTGTTTCTTACACTTAGAGTTTAAACTGAGATTTGGGATCAGTGTTATTTTGACATTATTTATGCACTTACACTGCAATAACATGCCCAAGGTTCAGTGGCTGTGATATTTATTTATACACTTATTTTTTTATGTTTTTGTAAATTGGTCTCTGAGCACCAGTTAAAAATGTTGACATACTTGGGTATTTTGTTGCGTTCAGAATACTCCTCATCCCAGAAATGAAGAAGCTTTTCTTCTTCTAGACTTGATTTGTCAGCAACATCTGGTGTCCCACTTCTAACACAGCCTGCTGTCATTACATGTGGGCCAGAGAGAGAGAGAAAGAGAGAGGATGCAAAAACAGAAAGAAAACAGGACTGAATGAAACTCGACAGCTCTGCACTGACACTGCCGATTCCTTCATAAATGTGTAGCCTATTGAACTGTATTTGGTGCAAACTTACTGGTTATAGTGGAAATGCTAAACAACTCTAGGTTTGAGAGTAAAACTGATACAGGTTTTATGAACGAATGCCATGAAACCTGTTTTGTTATAATAAAGCCAACTCTTGTGTCATGAACAAGTATGTTCTTTTGATTCATTTTACTCTCACCAATGATTGTATGAACATGTGTTTGGGTCTGTGCAGGTACACTTCCGCGAAGAATAAGAAAGGAGCTTCTGGCAGTAAAGCTGCGAAACAGACCCAGCAAACAGGAGCTGGAGGACAGGAACATCTTCCCTGTGCGCAGTGATCAGGAACGCCAGGAGATCCGGCAGCAGATCGAAATGAAGCTTGCCAAGTAGGTTTGGTTATTCCATGTTCTTTCATACAATTGCTATGAAGGTAACAGTTTCATTCACATTTAATATACAGTACACTACCGATAAAAAGCTTTTATCACTGAAATAAATTACAGTTTACAAAATATTCAAGAGAAAACAGCTATTTTAAACTGTAATATTTCTCGATATTACTGTTTTGCTCTGTTCTGTATTGGTCAGCCTTGTTAGACAAAAGAGACTACTTTCACAAACATTAAACAAATTACAGTCCCCAAAATTTTGAATGGTTCCATACAATATAATATAAGTAGTTTAAATTATTGTTTCCCGACATTAGTTATATTGAGTGTGGACAGAATGCAGAAGTAAAACTGCTTGTCACACAAAAGTGAAAGAGTTTTTGTCCCCTTTAAATATTCGAAAAATGAATCTTCCTACCTTGCACTATAATGGTTAGTTGCATGTTATTATTTGCTTTTAGAGTTGTTTTCCCCCTGCTGTCTGCCACCAGAACAAGATCTGTGACCAAAGTTTGAGGACTAGTAATTTTTTAAAGATTGTCTGAATGACTCATGCATTGAAAACAAATTGAGAAAATAAACTTTTCATGACTGTATTGTGCAATTGAACGTTATAATTTTGCTTATGGAAGTGTGTGTAATATAAGGGATAAGGAATATTTTGTTGAAGAAAATTTGGTCTTTATTAACTAACCCTTTGGCTTTCATGGAACACAAAAATTAATATTATTAAAAACAATACGTTGCAACATAAGATATTGGTGATTTCCCAGTTTGTGTTGCATCTTTCATGTTTTTTAGGTGTTTTTTAGCCATCGGTTTAATATCCATACAGTAACTCCAGCACATATTAGCTGCAGTAGGGGGAGCTATAACATTTCTGTTTCAGTGAAACCCAAGTAAATGATCACACACTGGTATTACCACCGTGTTTTTTCTGCGGTATGTGTGTCAGGTTGGCAAAACTGTGTTGACATATACTGGTATTTTATGGTATGATTTTATGGAACAAGCTTTCTGGGGACCTTTGAATGAAAAATACGACACACATCCATGAGTATACTTTACCGAGAACTTTTAGCTGTTTTAGTGCCAATTCTATTCCTCCAAAAAGCTGTTTGGCCTCATTTAACTAAAAGAGTTCCACTAAAAGTTTCAGTGATGTTTGGTAAGTGTAGATGCATGAGTTTGTTGTTTGATGATAGCAAAAGCTTTTTTATAGTAACCCTCCCAAACAAGTTGTGTTTATGTAGGTGGCGTCTGATGGTAATGTTGGAGATTTTCTGAACCCAAGACCCAACTACTGTCTGAAATTCTTCAAATGTGATCCTTATAGAGTTTCTGGATATTTTTGTACAGTGCAAAATTATCTATTAAATGATTTGTTCAAATGAATCCGTTTAAAAAATAGACAGTGGGGTGAGTGTTTAAAAAATGGTTTAGATATTTTAAGGGCTTCACAGATTTGCAGAGCAATAGTCAGATAAACCTCTTTTTGTCTGGCTCTCCAGAAAACTTTAAGCTAGCTTTTAGGGTAGCCAGATGTCCACTGTTTCCTGGGAAATACAGGACCTTCCCATGTAAAACAGGACATCTGCTTACCGTAAGTAGTTTTAAAGCTATTTCGTTTAGAGAAAAAAAACAATCAACACTGTTGCTCAATCTTAGTGGTATTTTTATTCTCGCTTTAAATTTTGTTTCTTGGAGACCACCTTTATGCATCCTCATGAGATTGGATCATTTATCATTTATGTTTCTTTCTTAAGTTGTTCGAGTCATTAACTGGTTATGCCTCCTCAGTGACTGGGTAATAAACAGCAATTTCTGCCAGTGTCCTCTTGGTTGCAGTGTATTTATCCTCCTCAGCTGTAATTATAAGTGAACTAATAAAAAATTAATGAGAACATTGTGTGTAATCCCAATGGCTGTAAATAACTGGAGAGTTGCTTAAGTAAGAGGAACAGAGCAAAGACTGTTAACGGCCAAAGTCTAATGGACGCTTCTACTAAGCAACAGCTAAGTGGTAGATTGTTCTCATTTTTAATTTCTGAAGAGAAATATTGCAGAAACTGGATAAAGATGATACTTTGACGATTGTGTTGTGTGGTTGGAGTTTTACCCCAGACAGCAAACAGTGTTGGCCCAGATCCGGCTCAGCTCTGGCCTGCATAAATTTTACACGGGCCAGATGTGGACCGGATCTGGGCCAACACTGTTTGCTGTCTGGGGTAAAACTCCAGAATGGGGGGGAGAATATCTAGCACTCTCTCCACTTTCAATACCACTTCTGAGGTGAGACCCTTGAGCAAGACACCATTCCATTGTATCACCCCCTAGGTGGTTACTGTTACTTAGTTTAGGTAAGTACGAGCCAGGCTTGAAATGATTAGTCAACATTTTTGAAGTATTGAAAATAAAAAATTTAAATGAAGTGGTGTGTATCCAAGTATGGTAATCCATGCTAAACCATTTGCTCTGTATTTAACCCAACAGCAGTGAGTAGTGAACATTTGACCTCATACAACCTATTTTCAGGGCCTGCAATAACACAGTTTGACCAGTGTGATGCTGTAGTGCAAGTAATCCAACAAAAGAAGATTCTTTTGTTACATGCAAACAAATCCACACACAGAAAATGCTGTCATGTCTGAAGGCCCAAATAATCACAGCCAAGTTATTTTTGTTGTTTTTTGGTTAGAGGTGAAAAGAAGATTGAAATACATAACCAGTGCTTTAAAAGTGACGTTTAGATGAACAAGTAAATATAAGCTGTAAAACGTCCTCACAAACATGGCTTAAACATGACAGTTAAGACAGCATCGGCTCATAGTGATGTGGATTTCTGTACCATGGGCTCCAGTCATGTTTATGTAACACTTTCTGCAATGGATTGCTTTTAATGTTAAGCTTGAAATTATAATTTCAACATTATTTCCTGCTATGAAGCAGCTCAATTTGTATATAAAATATGCAATATTTGAATGAATTGCAAAAGCTGAAAAATCGATCAAAGCCTGCTGATTAATCTGTGTAATAATTGATGATTAGTAGATTAATCATTTTGTCTTGCTTAATTGGGAACCCTTAATTTCCAGCGATATCATCATCTTGCTTGCACAGATAATATTTAAGCTGAGCTAAACTGTCAATAACTTGACTGCAAATTGAAGGTGACTTGTAATCGCTGAACTAATAAATTATGAAAATAATCATCTGTTGCAGTGTGAGTATAGGCAGGACTGCCTCAAACTCCATTAGTTGTTGTGAACATGTCAAATAAATGTTTTCAAATAAAGGTCCTGACAGCTTAACATCTTTAAGCTACCCTAGTCTACTGAAACTCAGTGGTGTGTAATTAGCATGTACTAATTACATGTGAAGCGATGGTGAGGTCTCACCTCACATTCTCTCTTGATGCTTGTTACTGTATGATAAGGTACAGAGGAAAACCACCTTTGTGTCATGTGATGCCACACATTTTCTATTTAAACACACACAGTATTTCACACTTTAAATTTGTCATTAATAATAAGGATGTTGCTCTTTTTTTAGGTTCAAAGCACTATTAGAAACAAAACCCGGCATCAGAAGATGTTCTGGGAACCTGTGATCAGCTACATTTTGATAGTAGTTTATAATCTTTAGGCCATTGTTGACCCTCTGTTGTTGTAATCTGGATGTTCAGAACTGAGAAGTTGCCTATACACACATGGTTTGGCTGAAGGGTTATGCTGTGTCATGTTGTTACAGGTGTAAGTATATAGGGAACGACTCGGGAGTCCAGTCCCCCCTGAGCCACTCTCGGATGGGAGTCTGAGACGGGCCGCACACAAACAAGCTTATGTAAGGCAGCTGCTTACACAACCAAGCGCTTACAGATCGATCCCGGACACAGTTGTGAGGATGAACTCTGCTGAGTGGTTAAGAGAAATGGATCCTGGGTCAGATCGTGTCACATTGTGTTAGGATTTCATATATTGATGTTTGTGTGTCAATTGCCCTGAACTTTGTCACTGTATACAAACATGCTCTAATAATATACTGCCGTCAGCAAATCAATTTCGAGGATCAGAAAGAACTGTTGTATAAATACTAGCTCAGGAATTTATATAAACACGATATTTTGCTGAAACTACATTCAACAAAAATATAAACGCAATGTTTCTGCTCCGATTTTTCATGAGATGGACTTAAAGATCTAAAATTCATTCCAGATACACAATATTACCATTTCTC
>JAUYWG010000045.1:337108-351885 GCA_034779775.1 Enteromius afrohamiltoni
TGTGATTTTGCCTATCCTACGTTTATCCTGTTTATATTGTGTACCGACCCTTGCCTGTTTGACTACGCCATTAAATCAATTGCATATGGATCCTAACGACTCCCGCGAATCCTTACAAGTGTAAACTTTACAGTAAAATCACCATTTACAATGTTAACTACCATAAATATACAGGAGGTAAAATAGAAAGCCATGTGATGAACCAGAGTTGATGATTAGTGGTCTGTCCATAAATCATAGACAGTGCTTGTATGCTCATCCTACTGCAACTGCTAACAAAAACTACAGTCATACGTGAAGAGTCATGCAAGGACTGTCTGCTTATTGTTTTTCACAGCAAAAACTATGGCTCATAGTTGTACTTTCTAAACAACATAATTTTAACAATAATCTACAGTAAAATTACATGTATTTCTATGTTGATTCATTCAAAAGTAATTTATGAATGTAGTTTTAGTCATTATAGGAAGCAGAAAAGTTGTAGGCAAATGTGTCAATATTTTAAAAGATTTTAGCTGACTTTATAATGGAAATCAGTGCTGTTTACCTGCTACCTGGTTTATGACACCATTGATTTAAGCATAATATGAGCAAATGTCATCATATATCCACAAGCACACACAAGTACTACAGTTGAGTGAAGGTTATTAACTAAAACTAAAACCAAAAAATATAAAACATATACTGTACATACATACATACATATATAAATAAATAAAATATGATCATTTAAAACGTCTTATATTTCGGCTAGTTACAGAATACTAAATAACTGAAAATTCTAATAACAATAAAACAGACAACAAAAAATACTTAATGTTTAACAAAAATTAAGCAAAAACTGAAATATTATATCAAGGACGCAATTTTTTTTGTGTGTGTGTGTTTTTTAAATGCTGATTTATGTGTCTGTGTGGCATTGGTGCAGTGATAGTGTCCAGTTCCAGTAATCTATGGCCGGACAGCTCTCGAAATTCAAATTTATGAGAATCATAAAAAACGCATTGAGAGCTAATGGTGGCTAGACATTCTGACACATTGCATTGCATTGCTGGTTAAATATAGCATACATAGTCTATTATTAAAGCTAGAGTAGTACTGTATGCTTTGTTGTTATGTTATGTAACAGATTTTGCTGTAGCCCGGTCAGGAAATTAACCTTTGTTTCGTCGTTTGAATCAATCGACACCATCTTCTCATTCTTTGTTGTGTATTCTCTTTGGATGTGCTCTTTTGTAACAGTGTTTTGGGTACATCACGTTTGAATTGTTACAGACTGCAGTGGGCTGCATGGCCGGGAAGGGGGATCCCTCTCTGATGCTATTTTTAGACTGCTGCATTGTCAGTGGCTCTGAAAACCCGCAGCAGGACTCCCGATCAATTCACTACGTCACTGTTGCTACCTCAAGAAGGGAAGAGATTCCATTCTGCCCCCTCGCAGCCTGCCATGCTGCCACTTTTTCAGTCCTATCCTGTCATAGTGACCCACTGTTCCCCATCGACCTTGGCTTGCCATAATGATCTTATGTCGTGCCTGTGTCCCGCCTCCACGACAGATCCTCGAGCCCCTCCTGGGATGACCTTACTATCAGTAGTCCTTCTCAAACAGAGATGCTCAAAGGACCCGTGCTGTGGCTAAATATAGACTGGCGAGTTGATGAATTATGCATGGCCACACTTGCAGTCCTTGGCGCTCGTGTGAGCAAAGCACAGCTCGTGATGGAGACAGGGAGTATATGACAGCTGGCTGTTTAACGTGCAGAGCTGCATGTTCGTTTTGTGGTGATGGCTCGATGCTAGAATTACAAGACGCCCACTCACAGATGCTCAGCTAAACCAGGTTCACACTTAGATCTCTATTAGGGCGCCAGCTTTGATTGTCAGCAATCCGTTCTGTTGATACGACAGTTAAGAAAATAGAACAGATCTGTGAAAAACCAAGTGATTGATGGATGGCCCACCCTGGATTTTTACAATCTGGCTTTGTGTCTTTACAACAATTGTCTGTGTTAAAATCACAATAAAACGCCTTTTCCCCAAAGAATGTTGCATGAAGGAACCACTTTATTAATTCATTTATATATCATAGTTCACCCCAAATAAATTGCTGAAATTTTACTCAGGCCATTCAGGATTTGGAGAATATATGGATCTCAATATCTTGATGGGAATGAATTTTAACAAGTGGTTGATGTATAAATATTTCTTGCCTAGTTAGACAAATACTTTTTCACTGCATCATAGGTAGAAGACGATTTTAGTGGAAATCAATGGTTTGAAGTTGGATTTCTTTCTTTTATCCTTTGATCTTTCGTTCAAATAATGTACAAAATTCTAACCTACCATTGAATTAAAACAGTTGAAATGGGGAGAAAATCTCATTGTGAAATAAATGTTTTTCTCCAATACTTGTTGGCCACAATTATTGGCACCCCTAACATTTTTTATGAGTAAAATATATCTGAAGTATTTTATAGTATAATTATATTTACAATTTTAAACACTCCAGGGTGAATATATACATAAAAATATCCAGCCCTGGCTTCCTGTTTCACATAAATATATATATAGGAGGGAAAACAAAGCCCCCAATCCCTTAATCATCAAACAAAGAATATATTTCTTATATGCTGCAACAGATAAATGAGCTTCACAAATTAGTGAGGGGCTTTAAGAAAATAGCTAGGAAACATTTGATTGGCTAAAGACTCTTCAATGACCACAGATGAAGAACTGCAAAAAAATAGGGTCAGAAAACCTTTAAAAAAATAGTCAAACAGCCCACTGATGTCTTTTTTAACACCCAGCATTTTGAGAATGCCGTGTGTTCAATACTGAAACCTTCACTGCCTTGTAAAGAAAATAATATTAGTAAGAGAGTTATAGAAATATAAATAGACACTCGTCACATGAATATCATGCTGTATAGCACAAAGCAGGGGAATATATAGCCTGGAATAGCTCCTTCTTCCAGAAACCCCCCAATGTAAAAATCCAGTCGGTTGCTATTTTTAGAAGCAACAATTTATAGCCCACATCACGAATCACGACTCAGACTCAGCTCGGTGCACGCTGGGCTCATTACCCTCTCCACAGCTTTCAATGGCAGCTGCAGTTGCTAGGCAACAGTGGACAGTTAGTAGTGGTTGGATGTATTTTTTTTTGTTGTTGTTTGTTTCTGGTGGCAATGCAGGCGAGTTTCTATTTTGGCAGCTAAAATATATTAGTCGTGGTCCCTCCTGAATCCTCTGTACAGTACAACCTGTAAGTCAAGAAACAGTTTCTACCTTCAAGGCAGAAACAAAGCCTTCAGCACAAACAACAATTAAAAGTAGCTCTGAATTTAAGTTTTGCAATAAATTGCACCTTTGTGTCTCTGCCTCATTAGCGTTTCTGATGACATGAGACTAAAGATCATTTCGACATTATATGAGCAAAACATGAGTGGGGCAGCTTGACTCTACAGATAGCAGGGTTGCTAGGGAGATTTGGGTAGTTTCTAAGTGGTTGCTTACTGTGTGAAGTTAAAAAAAAAACTCCCAAGTGATATTCTGGTATCTGCACTAGATATTGTTAGTCTGTGGGATTTTTTCAACCATTTTATTGGCATCAGGTGCAAGTTAGTAAGTCTCATCATCAGCATCTTTACCAATCCCTGTAAGGAATGACATTAAGTTATAGTTATATTCAGTTAAAAGTGTATTAAATGCATTTTAGGCATATTACTTTTTTATTTGGGAAGAAAATGATCTTAGATCACTTTTTGTATATAAAATAATCATTGTAAAGAAAATGGGTGGTTTTATGCTGCTAACAAGAACGGTGTGAAGTTGATCGTTTCGTCTGGCTTGATTCTTGCAGCAACGGCAGTTAAATACTCTGCACATGAGACGTGAGTTGTTCTGAAAATGTGTCCTTGATTACATATGATAATGACACGTGATAAGAAGTGTGTTGAGAGGTCAAACGTGTTCATCATGATCTCAAGATTGTCCCGATTTTCAAATACTGGTGTTTAGGAAGAGTAGAAAATCCCAAAACTTATTAGTCCTATTAAGGAATTAGTCCCGAAACTAAAGTGTGACCGAATAATTCATATATTAAACAGGAGAGATAGTTTTCATTTCTGAAACAGTATATATTAATTTTATTTTATTTTTTGCAGAGTAACCTCTCATATGTGCAAAAATTTCAAGAGCATTTTTGTTCTCTATTTCACTACATCTTTCAGACTATTTGGCAAACGATTCTATTGCCTTCAGACCACCAATCATATCTCCACTGAGATTCCTGAAACCTCTTTTTGATCCTAATACAAAAAAAAAAACATGGTTATTCACAAAAACATCATATCTGATAAAGCACAAAAGAATGTTATATATAATATTATAGCTTTATGTTAATTCTTCTTTATAACCTAGCGTAGTGCAAAAAGCGCCATGCAAATGCATTTTTATAATTACATCTGTTGTCCCCTCAAAAATAAAATTAATTTTTTCTACTTTTTTTCGAATTGTTGTTTTATATATATATTGTTGTTTTAATTTATTAATGTGTAATCAAAATATTTTATAGTACTTTTTCTTTTGGCAACCGTTTATTCATTTTATTTATAAAAGCCATAAAGAGTTACTAATTCTACAACATTTAAACATTTACATTTATTTAAAATACATTTTTTAAATCTCCAAATCTCACATCAACTCTGTTGCCAAACCATATTTTGCTTTTAAATTGATAGAATTATCTCTTAGAATTGTAGAAGTTACAGGAAATTATGTCACTTTTACTCACTGATATGATCTGAAACACTGAAAAGTGTCTGTGTTCTCTCTACTTCTCACACCAAGAGTTATTTTTAGAACATCACTCTTTTACCACAATATCAAAAGGAAAACAGAACTTATTACTGATCTCACATTGGGTTATTAAAAGGTCTTTTAATTATGTTTTATAAGTGTCATGTTTTCTTAGAATTTACGCCAGCAAGTAGAGTTTTTGAAAAAAATTAAATAAAAAATGTCAACTCTGTTACACTATTGTCAGCATTGTTAGTTGACAGATGTACCCGCAATTATAGAACTATATATAATATATATATATATATATATAACTATATATAATATAGAATTATAGAGTCATATATATATATAATTTTGTTGATTTTAGAAAGATTAAACTCATCACCCCTCAAAACAAATGTGATTCCATCACACAGTCGACTGCAGGACTCAAGCAGAGTCACAACCTTTCGTTGTGCTCTGTTGTGGTGGGCATTCAGCTCATCTCCTGACCGGGACAGTTTGGGAGCAGTTACCCATGCAGTGCCACAGCAATATTATTGACTGTGTGTTCCTGGCATGGATTCTCTCTGCTAAATTAAGCTTAGCTTCACAACCAGGCAACGGCCCAATGCTTGGGATGGTGACATCATAACTACTAGATATCATTTCGGGACATGCATGATGCTAGCGCCGGATGTGACATCGCCTTTACAACTCCAAAAACAGCCCACATCCTGGAATTAGATGCTGCCATCCCACTGTGAAGGCACTATTTTTACATTTGAATACACTTGCTAATTAAGTCATCAGAGGCACAATACCATACACAACCAATTAAACGCTGCCCACATTCCATTGCATCAGAGTTACGTATTCCAGATCTTCAATGCAGAGACACATGATTTCTAAATTTGTTTTCCTGTTATATTCTTTCTAGAAAAGTATCTTATTTAGTTTCCCAATATACATTCCTGTTCTTGCTGAGAACGATTGAGCCATGCATGTTATTCCAAAGAGTATTAACATACTGTAAGTGTAAAAAAAAGGAACATTCTGACAATTTCTAAAAGAGCAAACAGGAAATGGGGGATTTTTTTTGTAGTATAGTACTATTCTAAAATAGCACCAATCCACCAAACTAGTTCCAATAAAAATCCAAGCATTGGAAAATCAATCACTGGAAAGGGCTGAGTTGCTATGTGGGCCACAAATATGCAGTTCCTCCAGTGGCAGACATTGTTTCAACCCAACAGCAAATCGATTTGCATTTATTCCCAGTTCTGGCCTCTTGAGGATACAATCTATTTAAGGAAAGAGCTGAATGGGTCAAAAATAGTGCATGATGCAATTAGTATCTTGTTCGGCTCCAATTTACCAAGCTTGAAGAATGAAGAAAATATGCGTTCTCATAGTATTTCTAATGCATTTGAGGTAAGCCAAGAGGGCCAGTAAATCCATTTTGTCGTAATGAATCAGTCGCATTTGTTGGCTCACAGCTGTCATGCGTTTCTGAAGTACATCAGAGGAGAAGCACAGCGGGCACCAGCACAGGCCGTATCGCACTTTAGAGTGACTATAGATGTGGAGGCGTTTGAAGATCAGACCTCACGTTGTTCCTGTAGTAGGTTACGCAGCGATGGACAGAGGCCACCAGCTCTTTGTCTCACATGTTGCTCTCTTTTAAAGAGCAGACCTGGGGTCATATTTGATGAATTATTAAAAGATAGCTTGGAGTAAAATTGCTTTCATGTTTAAGCCTTTATTTATATATTTACTTAATAGTACAGTAGGTACAGTGTGTTAAATATGGCACAATATTTGGCTACCTTTCTATTTGTCATGTTAATGTAGGATGATCATTCCAAACAAGCTTGTGTTAATATGCAGACTAAAAAGCAATTGAAATAGTAAAATGCAGAAAAAGGTCAAGGCATTGGCTCCACACTGGTTACACTTAGGCACATTACAATTAATTCTGTTCTCCAAGAAAAAAGGCATTGTGTTATATTACATAATGAATTTTTAGTATGCACTCACAAATCCAAATGATACCCGAAGAAGCACCCTGGATGTTACATAAACGCTCAAACTATTCCTAAGCATGGATGTAACTTTTGTAATGATGTCTGGCATCCTTGTCCCTCAGGGTGTCCTAGACCCACTTGACTGTCAGTCAAAGCCGTAATGGCCACCCATGCAGTCAGTGACTGTCTAAAGCTTCCCTCATATCGCACGGCTGCTCTGCTGGGGCGACCGGAATGAGGGTCAAATATTAAAGCATAGCTCACTGGACAATGGCAGGCCATGAAATCCAGGCTGACTCACAACCACTCACTGACACTATCATCAGGCCCTGCTTCTGTGACCGGCTTATCGCTCTGACACAGTGGTGGCTCACTTAATATATAGCACGTCCTCATGTTTCATAAGTGCAGGAAGTTATCATCAGGAACGAGCAAGAACTAAACACCTTTGTGCTGTTCACTCAATAGCCATTTCTCCTTAAGCCCTCTCTGTATAGCACAGTTTCAGAAATAAATGCTGGGTTTTAGTGGTTTTCAGATGTATTTCAGGTCTTACCTGTTGCACTATGTTATAAATATCAATAAGAACTTTAACAAATGTTTTTGTGTTTGTCAGGTTATGTTATTTAATTCATTAAATATAGTTATCAAATGAAATCATATTGTATTTTTAATTATAGTTCATGTTAAAGTGCCCCTATTATGCCATTTTAAAGGTTGCTAATGTTGTTTTATGAGTCTCTTAAAACAGGTTTACATGTATGCATGGTCAAAAAACACTTTAGTTTTCTCCAAAAATAGATTTAAATTTACCCCATTTCTAAATGATACGTAAACGACTCGTGTGAAGCAGTTCGAAGAATCAGTCTGTCTAAACCCCGCCTCTCCGTGAACCCTCACTGCTGTGATTGGTCAGATGGCACAGTCCTTTATGATTGGTCTACCACCGTCTTTCTGACATTACTAGGGATGCTTTCAGAGAGCAAACATCAGCTAGTTAGCACGGACTACCGTGGAAAGTGCTCCCAATTTGCTTTTGTAAGCGAATCTGGCACACCTCTACGTTGTGAACTTCAACATTGTATAATGCATAACACTAGGGATGTAACGGTTTCAAAATTTCACGGTATGGTAATACGTCGTTATGAATGGCATGGTACGGTATTTATTGAATCATTTACAAAAAAATCATAACTAATTAAGAGGCTTAAAAAAGTGCCAGAAGTGTTTATTAAACAGTTTACATGAACACTGAACATATCAATGGCACACACATTAGCCATCTATCTGTAAACTTCAAAACAAAACAAAACAAAAAATTATTAAACCTTCCACACATCTGATTTAAAACCGCTTTAGATTGCTAGACGACGACATATATCAATTTGCATATTCATTATGTGAGTGCGTCATATTATCTTGCTTCTCTGTGGTCACATAATGTTATATATAATGTGGTCACAAAACAGTTATATATATATAGAATTAGGGTGCATTGAATAAATGCACCCTAATTCTATATATATATAACTGTTTTCACTGATATTTTTAATGGTTTCTGTTGTAAGAAAAACACAAAATTAATATGAAATAGTGTCTAAAATGCACGCCATTATAAGGACTTACTGAACTAGCTCTACTTTACAAGATGTTAATCTAGATTAAAATCCTTATTTATAATCGTTTATAATTAAATAATTATATTCATAATTCATAATAATGAAACCAAGTACACATAAGATATAGACAATGGCTATGCTGTGATTTTGGCTCTATTTGCATGTAAAATAGAGTTAGAAGCAACATAATATCTATTTTAAGTAAAAGCCCTGCTTCTCTCAGCCTCTCACTGAACAGAACAGACGCAGGTGTGTGCACGCCGGGAGAACAAGAGCTTGTGCGGTTGTACCGGAGACTCGCTGAAGTTTGTCCAAGAAGTCTCTAGATTTGTTGCTAGTCGCTTTTAGGGTAAAATGTCGCCAAGGGTGTCTGAATAGTCGCTAAATATAGAGACAAAGTTGCTAAGTTGGCAACACTGATCTGTATTGACAATAGACCGCAAAGAATGATGGGCACGCTTGGGCTGATGGGAATTGTAGTTTCAGCTACCTTCCGTTTGCTCCATTCGTCTGAGCAAACTTTTCTCAGAAGACCTATCGTTTTATCGAGTCATGCGACCACGGTATTATCGGAAAAATGTTATATTGCGGTACGATGGTATTTACAATACATTACATCCCTACATAACACTGCGTTAAACATTGTTTATTACTTAAACTTGTTAGCCGGTTACCAAGACCTGTGCAGGGTTGTTACACAACATAACGTACACAAATACGTATTTTAACGATCGCTACAAAATACAATCATCAATTATCAATAGAATAATCAATAGAAGTTCAGAGAAGCAAGCCGGTCCATGTAAACTGGGCTCTTATCCATCTTTTAAGACTGAAGATTGGAAAAGAAGTCATCACTAAAATGAGGCAAACACAACAAGAGATTGTACTGCTGAGGTGTTGTTGAAAAAAACTATGTTAACCACTCATTCTTTGTATATTTATCTTTAGGAAGGGCATATTAAACAAATTTACTCTGACTGGATACAGCGTCTTTTTGACATGATGTAATCCACGCAGAGATTGTACTGTTTGTGGGCGGTGCAAGTTGTTCGGGATGTGGTACATGGGCGGACATTATGCAAATATGTTACTTAGTGACGTTGAAATGCTGACGACTCGTTGAGGCGAATGTGAGCCGACTCTGTTTTTTGATAGACCATAAATTTATTTATTGTGCACTGTCAGCGTCACAACTTTGCAGATTTATTTTCACATACAGCTACATGACACACTGCATGAAAGATCATATTTCAAATGGCATAATAGGGGCACTTTAACAAATGCAGTAAACCTATGAAAATCAACCGTATACATATTACTTGTGCACTTTTAGAAATAAAGGTACAAAAGCTGTCACTCTGGCAATACCCAGATTTTCAAATTGTACGTGTGTTAGGACCTTAGGCCTTAAACGTACTTATTAGTACTTAAAAGTGTACATATTAAAACCTAATAGGTACAAAAGTGTACCTTTTTGAAAAGGCACCACCCCAGTGACAGCTTTTGTACCTTTATTTCTGAGCGTGTTGGTATATTGGCATATTGTTTTCATTTTCCCATGTTGAATGCATTTAAAGCCTTCAGAATTTGGCAGTGCCACAGCTGAGCTTCTGCTCCGGATGCCTCGGCTTAATCTCCCCACAGCTAATATTTCCAGGACCGTGGCCAATCAGGCGAGATTTAAAAATATCCATCTCTTGTTTGGAACTGTGTTTTTAACAGTTTATGTACAAGTCAGCCTTAGGCCTGCTGTTTGTATGATTCATGGCGCCATGTTCTGTTGTGCCGTGACAATTAAAGTAGGTGAACACAGTGTTTCATCACACTGAAGACTTAAGCTGTCGTATGAGCAAGTGATATGAAGCTACACATCATATAGGCAATATAAGTGTCACTTAGGTGTTTGAAAGGTGGTCTAGAAAAAAATGAGCAGATCATACATTTCAATGTGAGGTCTGTATTGTAATCTTTAAGCACAATTAGATAAAACAAGATTAGTCTTGTCTCATTGAACGTGTCAAGTCTTTCTCTCTCACTATAGGATATATATATATATATATATATAATTATAATTTTTGTCATGCCTTTAAAGCTGTATTGATTGATTTTTAAAAGTGTGCAAGCACATCCTTTCCATATGGATTTGCATGTGTGTTTTTGCCAATTATAACAAAAACACACATGCAATTCCCACCCCCTATATTTATTCTGTATTTATCACATTTTCCTCCAAGAAAAGAAAAGTATTATATTTAGCTATTAATAGTGGGATTTTCACATTTTTAAAAAGCGTTTAGCAATACGTGACTTTAAATAGCATGATAGCATAAATAAGTTGAACGATTACATAATGTTGCATGCAGATATTTCTTCATATGCATATGAAAGCCTCGCCCAGCGCGTCATTTAGAAACTCAGAACACTGAGAGAGTGAATTAAAGCCGCGCGTCAACGCATAAGTCCTTTAGTTAATGAGTTGTTTTAATTTGTTGGCCTGTATGTTTTATATAGTATTCTGTTTTGGTCAATATTAATACTGTGTCGATATTAAAGCCTGATCAGTCAGAGGTGTGCACGGAGGTTGTATTTTCCCTGACTGCAGCATATTCCTGAGCGCGTACTGAGTGTGCGTGGGAATCTCTGCCTATAGCGCCGCCCCCATTATAAATGATGCGTAAAGGATCTCCAGTATCACACACAGCACTCTGAGACTTCAGAGAACTCAGGACCAGATGATCATCTCCGTTTTCAGTTCATCTTTTTCACTCTTTTCTATTGCTTTTTGATACAAACCGACACTTATCGGCGTATTTCCTCGTCGATGAGGCTTTCGCTTATTAACCGCGCTCTCATGAACAAGTGCCGTTCGCTTTATTCCTTCAAATCAGGGAATCTCAAGCACAGATAATAATACACCTGGTGATGTGGAAGTGCTTTAGTCGTGCTGATCCTCGGAGATGTTTAGACGCGGGATGGGACGCGGGGTTTCCCTGTAAGATGCGCGGATCGCGGGATCCCCGCTGCTGAGCAGAGACTGTCACAGACACTTTGGAGATTGCGTAAAGATGGTCCAGAACGTGATTTTGGTGTTTTTCCGCAGGAGACTGAGTCAGAGACCAGCAGTGGAGGAGCTGGAGAGCCGGAACATCCTCAAACGTGAGTATGGCACCTGTCCGACCAAAGATAAAGCGTCTGAGATGCTGGAGGTGGACTTTTTTTTCTGGAAAGCATGTTAATTACCCGCCTGTTGACAAATAGCATCACCAGTTTGCTTAAAATTCATATTACTGTACTTATACTGTGTTTTTAAAATAAAGTATTAAAAAAAATAGTCAGGCAGCTTATACAAACTTGACTTTTTTTCTTTTTTTCACAATTCATGTTGCTAAATCATCTTGACCTGATTAGAAGAACACATTACAAACATATTTTATAAGAGTTAACTGAAATAGAAATAGATCTCTAAGGCCAGAACTTAAATTTTATCCTGTGACTAGTCACCTGTTTTCTTTTTAGTTTGACACTATATTCAGCTTTTTCTTTTTTTCACATGAAATTAAAGATCAAATATTCCATGTTGTCTAATAAACAGTTTGCAGATATAACATTTTGATAAGTAGGCTATATCAGGTTGCAATTATATTTTCATACAATATGAGCACCCAACACAATTTTCTTTTGAAGTAATTAAAACAAAGATCATTGGAGTATCTTCTACAAGAAAATACAATTCAAACTTAAATAAACTTAAAAATATCACATTTAATTTAATGTGACATGGTGCTTCTTTGTAGTTGTTTATGAAATTAACTGCTGATTTCTGAGTGAAATCTCTTCAACACTAAACATTTTTAAAGCATATTTCTATGATAAAAGTTACATTCCATTTTTTCTGTAATAGGTCTCTCTCTCTCTCTCTATGTTTATATATATATATATATATATATATATATATATATACAATGTATATGTTGAGTTCAGGACAAAAACAATCCACACACAAAACAGGATAAATCTGAGGGAGGTGTGAATGTATTTGGAATATAGAGATTATCCACGCAATCCGTCTGGAGCTCAGCACAATAATATCAGTGATTACAGATTGAGAGGGCGAGACAGAATGGCAGAGATTACACAGGTCTGCACATGATCACAGTCTGCCTGAAACTAAGAGAGATTTAACTGTTTAATTGAATTGCTCTGTAATGGTATAAAATTCTTTGTGGATGATTTTCACATGATTTAAACAATTAGTGAACTAAACAAGAAAAAAAACCTTTTAGTGTTTAGGCCTTTCTTCATTAGTGGAAATTGAATTTTTTAAGTTTTAAGCATAGTGTATTTCTAGCATGTGTCCCCTGCACATTTGTGATGGGGTTTGTTGATTTAGGCGAGGCCTCTATCTTGGGCCCTGGCACCTGTGTCTTCTGACTCTTAGCAGCTGTCTGCTGACTTTGGCTGATCTCTCCTGCCGTCTGCATACACACACACATGCTCCAGACACTCAACAGATCTGGGATTTGAGACAAGCAAGGAAAGAGTCCAGAAGTAACAGAACATTGAATACGTTTATGATAGTTTAATCATTCTAGATACTAGACTAGACACGTGCGTCCCGTATTTTCCCACGCTAAGTCCTTCGCAGCACAGATTCCGATAATCCACATATTTGACAGAGGGAAATGTAAGAGAACAATGTTATCCTGTGCTGTGAAGGAATAAAGCCTGTTAAAGGAATGCAGTAATCTGGTGTGATGCGCAGGGGCACGGGGGTCTTCAGGACAGCTGCGGACACAGATGTTCAAGAGATCTGATTTTAACACGAGCTAGACATGCAACCAAGTCATGAGAGGTTTTATTGAAACATCATAAGGATGTTGGTTTATTGTAATTAAAATGCAGTGTGCATATTGAATCAATTAACATTTGCATTAAGAGGAATGATATTCCAGCTTCATGTAATGTGCTGGCTTAAAAAGTTCATCTGTACCTCTGCGGAATGCATGCATGCTTTTTCTCATCTGTTATTTTTTTTATTTTTTGTAATTGCAGAGAGAAATGACCAGACGGAGCAAGAAGAGAGAAGGGAAATCAAGCAGAGGCTAAACAGAAAGGTATGTGGGTCCTGACAAAAACATCTCGCTGATGGAGTCACAAGTGCCTACACATACAGTATTTGTGGTCATTTGCTTGCTTAGCCTGCAGTATTCACTTTTATCTGAGGAAAGTCAGTCCAAAGCCTATAAACTCCCTGTCATCATACATGAACAACCAATAATATTTCTAAGAGTCAACTTTTAAACTAAAATCTCTCTTTTTCTTGTCTTTCCAGCTGAATCAGCGGCCCACCGTTGACGAGCTGCGGGACAGAAAGATTCTGATCCGTTTCAGTGACTATGTGGAAGTGGCCAAAGCTCAGGATTACGACAGGAGAGCAGACAAGCCCTGGACGAGACTATCTGCTGCAGACAAGGTGTGCATTAGAAACTCACACACACCCCCTACAGGCAGCCTCCACCCACTGATGCGACAATTGATATAAAAAATATATACAATTTTATGTTTGATTCATCTAAAATACCATGATAATGTCATATGGAATTCATTATTAAAATGATAAGAAAGTACAAATATTTGTATAACTAGCCTTAGATGCTCTGCAGATTGTCTGCGCTCTTTAAGTTGTGTTAAACAAATCCAAACAGAATTATTAACATTTTAGCATATTTTAAGCATTATTTTAAAGTGTAATAATATTACAGACTTGACTGATTTAGATTAAATAATTGCAGCCTTGGTGAGCAAAAAAGTCCTCTTCCTAAAAACTAATCACACATAAAGGTTTGATATATTTACAGTAGGAAATGTACTAAATATCTTCATGGAACATGATCGTTACTTAATATCCTAATGATTTTTGGCATAAAATTGCTGCTTATGACCGATTTTGTGCTCCAGGGTCACAAAGCTTACATTTTTCTATAATAAATGAACACACAAGGTCCAGAGGATGTGTAAAAAAGAATGATTTGCATTTGCTTGTGCCTTATCACGACCAATTTGTGTCAACAAGTCAACAAAACCAGAAGAGATCATTTATAAAACATCAGGTAGAAAGCAGGCGATCTTCTTTCCAGTGACCTGTTGCAAGAGCGTGCATGTTGTCCAGCGACAACATGTTTATCAGGAGCTCATTGTTGTTGTTTTCGTCTTGCAGGCGGCGATACGCAAAGAGCTGAATGAGTTCAAGAGCAATGAAATGGAGGTTCATGCGTCAAGCAAACACCTGACAAGGTCAGTATGTGCTTCCAATCCATTTCTTGTATATATATATATATATATATATA
>JAUYWG010000045.1:360835-386192 GCA_034779775.1 Enteromius afrohamiltoni
ATATATAATATTCAAAGACTTTTAAAATCCTTTCCTTTTGATTCTCAAGGCAACACAACACTAAGATCAAGTCTCATGCTACTTCAAAAAATGGACAGAAGGAGAGACGACAAAGACAAAACAGCCATGCTGCAAAAGAGAGTGGTGGCAGGGGTAAAAGCATAACCCCTGATTCTGTACAAGCTCAGAGAGAAGACTCATCAGAGCACAGAAGTGAAGAAGAGGGCTGTACACTACAAAGTAAAGATGGAGAAGAGGACAGTGGCAGTGACCTCTCGGACTCTGAAAGATACTCTGCCCTTCCTGCTCAAATCTCTCCACCTGACCTCAACCTACGTGCAGAGGTCATAGATCCATCTGACATTTATCCCTCAAGACCTCGAGCGCTCAACAAGTTCAAAGGCAGCTATCCGGATTTCTTGCCTCCTCCTTTCAATTCTTGGAGTCTGCAGCAGTTGGCGGTGTACTTGAACACAGAGGGAAAGGGCGTTCCTCGACCTAAGCCTGTTGGGCAGCTTGAGAGATATTTGGACCGGCTTTTGCAATTGGAATGGCATCAGATCCAAACGGTTCAAGAGGGCAGCTGCAAATCCAATGGCCCATTACCTAAAGGTCGCCACGTGCATCATTCATCTTCTCATCTAAGCCTCAGCTCTCCTAAATGCATCCTTCAGTGCCAGCGAGCTTTTCCTTTGACGTTACTGTCCTCTTTGGCCAGTGCTCCCACCCTGCCCACCTGCCCACACTGCCAGAATCAATATCCCCTTCTGAATGGGCCGTGCCGCTTTTATGCCTACCACCACCACCACACACGGCTGGGTCCACTCCTGGAGAAGAAGGGTCAGGCCTCGGGGTTGCCTAGAAGGAGCAGCAGTGAGAGCAGGGCTCATCAGCCACATCCCAAGCACCGATATCGAGAGCACAGGCTCAGCGACCCTCTAAGCGAGAGTAGCCACTTGAGGCGCATGCAGGCCATCGGTAACATTCGTAATCCGCTCGGTTCTTCATACAGCGTTGACCAAGTTTCTTCCACGGCTACAACAGCCAGCAATGCCAGTATTGGGGATGCAAAAAAGAGAAAGCCAGGGCAAAGGAGTCGTTCCTGTGTGGGTGCGAGGGAGGTCGGCTATAGGCCACGAGGACGCAGTGAACAAAGGAAAGCCATTGATAAAAATCAACAGGACTCAAAATTATCTTGTGCTGATGGGTTACTTCGTTCAGAAGACTCATCGACTAGTCAAGTCAACAGGAGGCGAAAGCATGTTGAATTTATCACAAAATAACTCCAACACAGTGGCCTGGAATTAGCTAAAGTGTATAAATTTAATAGCACTGGATAAAGAAATATCAAACCAAGTGGCGTATTTACTGAAACTTTCACAGTTGACATT
Source organism: Enteromius afrohamiltoni (assembly GCA_034779775.1). NCBI lineage: Eukaryota > Metazoa > Chordata > Actinopteri > Cypriniformes > Cyprinidae > Enteromius > Enteromius afrohamiltoni. The sequence continues at coordinate 362,227 of JAUYWG010000045.1, forward strand.
TAGACAACTGATCCCAACAGTATTTTAGAGAATGTATGAAGTCTGTGTTATACTAAAATTTGCAAAAAGAATGTTTCACGTTAAAATTTCATTTTTAAGCATATATATTGAGTGATCATTTAAAACCCAACAAACTATTAATTTTAATTTAAAATACTGTCATCTAATGTGATGACAATCTATTCAGTGCAGTTTAAGTGTCCAACTAGTTTTTGGATGATTGTATTTGATTGTACATGTTTTTCTTCAGTTCACTACTTCTTGCTGTACAAATTTTTTGCCTGTTTGCGTCTACATTACTTTAAGACAAATAGTTCACCCGAAAATGAAAATTACTCCATAATTCACTTGCCTCCAAGCCATTCTAGGTGTATATAACAAACACAGTTTGTCTAAAACAGAGTTGTTTTTTTTTAATTACCCTGGCTCTTTCAAGCCTGTTGATGCTGATGGGTGGTGATTATTGTTTTGAAGCTCCATAAACTGTATTTGTTTTGTATGTGTATCTGTTTTAAGTTGCGCCATACATTGAGTCGGAGGTCAGCCAAGACCTCAAAAACGTATTCAGCCATTGCCAGAGATTTGATTTATAATTTAAAAAATTAAAGTATTTTTTATTACAAAACTCATCAATCTGCTTCAGAAAACGTGTTAACCCCCCAGAGGTGTAAAGGTTAGTTTTACAACAGATATATATAGTTTATGGAGCTTCTAAGTAACGTCCACTATCCATCAGCATTACCAAGTTTGGAAGAGCCAGGATAAACTTTTTAAAAACTTTGACTGTGTTTTTCTGTTGGCTTCATATTTGGGTGAACTATTCCCTAGTCCTTTATGTTTAGGTTGACTTTTACTACGACTTTATGCATGATATACCCACGTTTATTTTGTATTTAAATCATATTTTTAGTAGTTGTTTAAACGGCTTACTTCTTTATTAATCCATTGTTTGAAATGGCAATATACCTGCATTTATTTCTTTGAAGCATCTTCTATCAACAGGTCTGACTGCAATTTTATAAATTCAGGTTTCTTTAGGAATCATTAATCTAATTTTAGTTTTAGTTTAAAATAGGCAATTGTCATTTCTGCAATACTTGTTCATTTATATGTACACCAATGTTTCAAGTATAGCAAAGTGTTGAAAGGGTTACTCCACTGCAAAATTAAAATGTAGTTATTAATCACTTACCAAATGTCGTTCCAAGTCGAGTCAAAAGGAGGTAAAAGCATGTTTGTCACAAAGTAACTCTAATACAGTGACCTGGAAATCAGCATATATGTATTCATTTATTAGCACTGGATACAGAACTATCAAACCAAGTGGCGTATTTTCTGAGAAATTTATTGCAGTGACATTTAAACAACTGATCCCAACAGTATTTTAGTGAATGTATGAAGTCTGTATTATACTAATACTCGCAAACAGAATGTTTGACTGTATAACCTAATTTTTTAGCATACAGTATCTACCCCTAAAAGGTTTGTTCATCTTTAAAATACAATTTACCACTGTCAAGGTGCAGAAAAGTATGAAAGACGAATGCTGCATCTGCCATCAGTGGTTGAACCGTAGTGTTAGGAAGCTATACAATTCTTTTTGTACATAAAGAAAACAAAAATAATTTTGTTTAACATTTAGCACCGTAAAGTAACTGTAGCGCCATTGACACAATGGAAAAATATGTCTTGTACATGCATTTGCAAACAGCATATCTTTTCATTGCATTTCACAGAACTGTGTATGCAATGAGCATCCACCGAAGAATTTAAATGATGTCTTTCATACTTTTCTGCACCTTGAGAGTAGCAATTGTTTGGCAGTCAAAAGGACAGTCACAAGCAACCTGGTTTTCATTCAGGATATTTAAATTGTGTTCCAAAGACCAACAAAGCTGTTACTGGTTTGGTACAACATGGTAAGTGATTAATGACAACATTTTCATTTTGGGATGGAGTGACCCTTTAATAGTTAACTGATGTTTTATGTTTGACAGCACTGGTTAACCACTCACACTAGAGTTTTGAGTTACACATGATAAGCTGAAACTTCATGTGTCTGCACAACATTACCCTTGACCTGACTGTCCCAGTGAGTGCAAGCAACTGTCTTACAATACGTTACTTTTTTCACTTTCTATGTCTGATTCATAAGATGAATGTGAAGACCATAAATAAAATATGTTTTTAAAGCTCTTTATACAATCCTTTCCTCCGTCAAGGGAAAAGTTACTAGGACATGTTTATAATAGCCATATCCTAAGTAATTCCAGATGTTTGAAGGGCAGATTCATTTCTTACCAACACTTGCTGTTGTCAGAGTCTGTTGAATAAGACAAATGCTAGTTATTTATTTATGAATCAATATTAGGAATTGCATTTAGACAAAGTCTCTTAAAGACAAGCCATGTAACTCTGCGGGTATCTTTGAAACCTCTCTTTAAATAGGGAAACATCAAATTCTCCAAAACTGTTTTCTAAGCTTATGATTAAATTTAATTTTTGAAATCACCAATGAAATCTGACAACAACCGTGTAATAAATGTTTATTTTGCTCAAATAGCATTGTAAAAAGCATATTTCGCAGGCGAGATCAGTCAGTGCGCATGCGCAGTCCTAGGCACACGTCTGTTTCTATAGCAACCGGAACATCTACAGAAGCGGTGATGCGCTAACTTCACTATTTTATTTATTTATTTAGCGGGACTTCTTGTGATTGATCGGCCATATTAAGCGTTGCAGTTGTCCACATTCAAAACTACAAGTGACGCGTCTTGGGTGTTTTAGCTTTGATTCAGACAAGAGTCAACTTATTCCGTTTTGTTTCATTTCAGAATATTCAGAATTATTGTAGCCTACTGGTTATGATTTAAAGAGATTAACAAATTGTGTAATACATTAAATATGTTCTTTTCACGTAGATGTCTAAAGTCATGTAAAGGAAATTTTAAGTATTCATAGAAATTGGTGCTGGTGGACTGGACATCTGTTTATGCGACGTAAAAAAAATATTGAATCAGAGACAAACACAGAACATCGCACAACACGCTGTAAAGTCGAGTCAGAATTCTGTTGCGCTTTTGAATGCGTAACTTTAGACACATTTGAAAATACTCGTAATCAGAATATATGTTATTGATTACATGGTAACATTCTAAATAAATAAAGCAAAAAACAAAACGAAAACGTGTTTATTCTTGTTCTGTAGGCTACTATACTGAATACTCTACATTTTTATATCAATATTGTACCGGATTGTCCTATTTAAATCGGTGTGATAAACAAATACAGACCAAAAGTCATCTAAAAGTAACCAACAAGTAGTCTGATTGAATTAGGCCTACCTAAAACGTATATACGTAAAACGTACCTAAAATATCGTAGCATAGCGATGTAGACATAGGTTTTGTATTTTTCTTTTTTTAAATTAAGTTATCTTAAAAAAAATATAACGATATTTTACGTTGCGAAATTCAAATATGAGGTGGGAACTGTTGGCAGACGGAACTGAAATCGAACAGAACACTTGTTCCGTCATCAGTCGGGAATGTTTTTCCAGCGCACAACTTAGACTTAAGCATGGACGAGACAGCACAGAGAATACTGGAGTATTTGACTGAGGTAGAAGTTGCTGCAGAAGATATTCTTAGTGACAAACAACAGGTATGATTAAATGATGAAAGTTGTTAATTATAGCTGCTAGTCTCTATAAAATAATGTTTATAATATCCGTTTAAATGTTGACAGCTCGTGGATCTGGATTTGAGGAGAAATAGAAATCGAGAAGCACTCAGCGCTTTACGAAACCATTCCTCAAACGGCAAGTACACATGTTGTGTTTGCGGATCTCATGAATACCGTCTGACGCCTTTTATGTTATGCTTTATTGTTGTTATTCCTGCCATTTTGTACACTGCTATTCTTAAATACATGTTTATATTCTGCCTTGGTTTATCAGTGGTATTTGCACTGGTTAGTGGTTATGTATCCTCCAGGGCATCCTGTGTGTAAATCCATGTAGTTTTTGGTCAACATATGAATATAATGTCATTCATATATGTCATGTAAAGAACTTAAAAATATATATATATATATATATATATATATCGTACAAACCACTTTCATTCACAAAAACAATATTTGAGTAGCCATCTGTAGCACTTAAATCTTGTAAATGTTTAAATAATCTGTCGATACCAGATGTTTACTTGTATTTCTGTATTTAATAAAATGCAAAAATGCCTGTAATGCATTTCTGATTCTAGTAGGCTAACGTGATAAAATGATCTTGATAACAATAAAAACTGGGCAGTGAATTTCTAATTATCAACAATGCTTTTTTTTTTTTCCTGCCATAAGGGTTAGTTCACCCCAAAATGAAATTTCTGTCATTAATTACTCACTCTAATGTCGTTCCAAACCCATGAGACCATGTTCATCTTCAGAACACAAATTAAGATATTTTTGATGGAAGCCGTCTGACCCTAGACAGCAACACAACTGAAATGATTCCATGTCCAGAAATGTAGTAAAAACATCGGTAAAACAGTGACATCAGTGGATTAACCTCACTTTTGCGACGCTACGAGAATACTTTATTTTTATTTTTTCACAAAAAAAAAAACTTTTGCTCAACAATTCTTCTCTCCTGACGTGTGTCTTCTGCCATTTTACAGAGTATTGCAATAGAATTGTTTAGATCCAGGGGAAATCATGCACATTTAAGTAATTTGCGGTTGATTATGCTTAGGCCAAAGTGTACAAATGCTTTGATACTCTCTAAAATGGAAGACGACGTAAGTCAAGGGGACAATGGTTGGGTAAATTATTTTTATTATTATTCTAGTGTCGCAAAACTGAAGTTGAGCCACTGATGTTGCATGGACTGTTTTAACCAATGTTTTTTTATTTTTTTTATTTTTACTACGTTTCAGGACCTGGGATCATTTTAGTCTGTGAAGGGTCAGATGGCTCTCTGATTTAATAAAAAAATTCTTAATTCTTAATCTGTGTTCTGAAGATGAACGAAAGTCTTTTGGGTTTGGAACAACATAACGGTGAGTAATTAATAACAGAATTTTCTTTTTTTTGGGGTGAACTTACTCTTTAAATGATATTTAATATTTTTAAAGTGGGGTCCTAAGAGGCTATACATGAAACCATTTACATTTTGCATTTACAGCATAACATTATGTAAAACAAATGCCGATTTGGTACCCCTGTGCTTATGCTTTGCACATGACGATAAAGTTTAATCCGATCTAATCTAGATAATGTGAAGGTGTGTTTTGGAAATATGTTCATCAAATTCCCTCAAGAAAGTACCAGATCCATGATCCTTAAAGGTGAGTGTGCTTTTTTTTAACCATATTTCCTGTCTGAATAATGCATTTTAGACTTGTCTCTGTGTTTACTTGGCCTCTTGCTTATATATTATTCTCCACAGACCAAGAGCAGCTTGAAAGAGAAATAACAGACCTCCGCAAACAACTAAAAGCAAAAGTAAATCGTCTCAATGACTTGCAAGGTAGAATTGTTTTGCCAGCCTAAGTCATTCAGGATTTCTCATATATAAAAACTCATCTTCCAGTGTCAAAAATGTGTCAGGTTGCTGTTTAAAAATGTTAATAATAATTATTTCTGTTTCAAAATGTTTCTTGCACAGGTAAACCTGAACTCAGAGGATACAACCTTTCTCCTCTGAGCAGTGATGAGATTAAAGCAATTAACACCCTTCTTAAGAAATAATGTTCACTAGCTTCTGGGAGTGTCTTGAACCTGAGAGTAATATTTGGACTGGACTGTTATCTGCGCATCGGAGCACTGAAGTGTCTTCAAGACTTTACTGACTCAGCTGAAGAACTTTTTGGTGACTGGCTCACACGTCTTCATCATTCAGTGCTTTTTACTTGGATTTTGTGTAAAAGTCTTGCCTGTGTTTTGTGTCGCAAACACAATTGTTAAAGAGAGTAAGCCAAAATAATGCTAAAATGCCTGGGAGTGGGAATTACTACAACATGTAGCCCAGTTTTTTTCAGCCCTGGTCCTGGGCGCCCCCCAGAATTCCACATTTAGTATGTCTACCTTATGTCACCCATTTCAGGTTCTGTAGTTATAATGAGCTCATGAGTTAAATCAGGTTACACCTGATATTACACTGTCTACCGAAATAAAACAAGGATAATTTCTTGTGATATGACAAATTCGATATGGTCTACGCACAGGAGTGGACAAATGTTTTTAGAAAATCACTTTAATAATCTGTACGTTGAGTTCCATAGAAAAACTAAACGATGTAATGCAAACACCTTGTTTACTAACCATTAAAATTGTTATGCAAGAAGAAAGAACACCATGCAAATTAGCATAGTGATTATGTTGACCATAATAAACTGCTTGGAAGGAAAGTCGTTATAACCCTGTCAGATTCTCTAGGTGGCAGTGTTTCTTTGTTTCTAGCGTATGTGTGGTTGCTGCATTGTGCTTGTGTTAACAGGGATCATTTAATGAACAGATGGTGATTTGTAAAACTCTCCACTCTGTTGTTATGAAATGATGTAAAATAAGCAGAATAAAACTTTTAAATGAAAGAGGGGTCAGCGTCAAAACATCTTAGGAATGCTAAATGGAAAAGAAAAAGTCAATTTAATTAAATGACAGTAAATGTTTTGAGGCACAGGAACATTTGCCAGGTTGCGTGCAGTGGTACAGTCCTGGATGCCATCCAGTGTGATGAGTTTATGAGTCAGATGAGGTGGGAAACAGAAGTCTGTTCTCAGTTATATAATCTCCAAACAAGACATTCCACTAGAGGAGAACAACATGTGAAAACACATTCAACAGGTTCATAACATACAGTTATGCAAAGCTGGCCTAATGCTATTTGGAGAAATAACGCTGGGATGTTTTTTTCTTATGGTTGGTGCAAGGTTGTTGTGAAGGGGTCCTTACACAATCCATATAAAATGAAACACAACCGAGAACATTCATCTGTCGTGTGTACAGTCATAATGATCGAATAGCATCAAGTTTGCGCAGAGATGAGTCAAAGCTGAGACTGTCTGTTCCTGCCTTATTTGTGCCCCATTATTACAAACATATAATTTAAGCACTGCACTTGCCAAAGAGAAACTCTGAATAGAAGCCCACAACAATTAACTGTCTGTATGTCCATGACTCAACACCTGCAGATGCAAATATTAAATAGTGTGAAGCTCAGCTTTCTACATTCTCAGAAAAGGTGCAAAAGCTGTAACTGGGATGGTACTTTTTCAATAGGTACACTTTTAGTACCAAATATGTAAGTAAGTATGTACCATAAGTTTCAAATATGTACACTTTAAGTACTAATATGTACCTTTTGAAAAGGTACCGCCCCAGTGACAGATTTTGTACCTTTCTGAGAGTACAAAAAGCTAAAATAAGCACAGTAATTAGAAATAAGATGGCAGTGTAGTTGTCTCAAAGTTAATGTTTTGGTGAGTTGTCATTGCTGGAATATTGTTTTTGGCTGTTAAATTATGCAGTAACTTGCGTTCTTATTTTCCTTGTGAGAGCAGGAGCATACTATAATCAACAGTTCAGTCAAAACTTTGACAAGTAAATTACAAATCAACTCAACATCTTCCACACAGCTTACTTGGGACTTGTCTGATGCCTTTCTTTAGTGGTTAAGAGCTAGACAGCTCCCTGCAGCTCCTGTCCCAGTATGACTGTCCCAGTGAACAAAGTGCTGTATTCTATAAACTCTGCTTTAGTCTGATATTAAAGAACTTGACTGGTCTACAAAAAGCCTAGGCAAAAAACTTTGTGATAAATGGAAACAGACTTTGCGCCAGGCCACATTGCCTGCCTCTACCTCACTGATGCTCTGGTCTGAATGGGAGCGAATTCCCACAGCCATGATCCAACAACTAGTGGCAAGCCTTCCAAGAAGAGTGGAAGCGCATTACTTTTACCAGTCTACATACCACAAAAACACTGAGTCAATTTTTTTTGTGGTAGTATGAGGAAAAGTAGCAAATTAAAACCACTATTGCATGGTTCCCTTAAGATTAATCATAAATCAAAACAAGGGTCTGCTCCTTCTCAAACAAGAATAGACAGCTGGTGTGTTTCTACTCAAAAGCTTAGCATCTCAAGTTCTTGGCTCATCTTGTGCTGTCTTAGTTTTTGGAATGGCAGTATTTAGTTTTAATGTAGATGAAAACACCATAAAAACATGCAGATTATCAGACAATGGCCACCGTCTTAAATGCATCATAGGTGAACTGAATTTAACTCCTAAATCAAAACTTGGATGACATATTAATAATACAATAAATTCCCAGAATGATGCCAAACCTTAAGTTATGGGGAAAGAATTGGAGTCTTTCGCATTTTCCTCATGCTAGGCTGAAAACGAGATGAAAATTAAATAGCATTTCAACATTGTTATGCACCTATTAGTGTAGTTTACATGGCAGGGATTAGCATTGAGTTAAACCTTCTGTTTTGATTGTATTTCTTTAGCCTGTGTTTGTCTGACTTTGTCTGCTCATTCTCTAAGGACCACCGTCCGCGACTCATTCTCCCGCTCAACAAAACTCTGAAATACCCTATTCTCTTATGAGTCCAGATTTTTTCCCCAGCTGGTATTATTTAGACTTTTGGATGGTTTTTGCAAAATGCTCGATAATGCCAAATCACACATCATTAAAACAATAAATGTGATATAATCGCAGAAGATATATATCATACACCCCTATTCTGAAGAGTCCTTTCCTGTCCGTGTTTGACAGTGTTCTTGTAACTTGTTTTACTTTGTGATCTCTTCTATACTATTTAGTCTGATGTTGAAGAATTTGACTGGCCTACAAAAAGCCTCAGCAAAAGTCTTTGGTTGCCCCTCAGTGGCTGGTGTGAGGTTGGAGAGAAGGCTGTCGCTCTTTATCTTGAAAGTATAAGTATCTATCTATCTAGTTCCCCCAGTGAGCATTCTCACACAGCACACTTTGTAAAGTCAGGGAGGATAAAAAACAGGTTGTGTTGGTTGAACCTTACTGGCCCACACAGACTTGGTTTACAGAGCTCATGCTCCTCGTGCCAGCCACTCCCTGGCGCATCCCTTTGAGGAAGGACCTTCTGTCTCATGAGCTCGGCACGACATGGCACCCATGTCCAGATCTCTTGGACCTCCATTGTGTGGCTCCTCGGTGGTACGGGGAAGACTTAAGTAACCTTCCATCAACAGGTTTCTCTGTCTTTTCAGAAGATGCATGATTTGGTGTAGTGTTTTTTTTTTTTTCTTGCACAAAAGGTTGGAGCGTAGACCGTCACCATTGCAGCACATCACAATGCAGTGGACGGCCTGTCCCTGGGGAAGCATCTCATCATCAGGTTCCTGAGGTTTGCCAGAAGGTTAAATCCTCCTAGGTCACTCCTGGTGCCATCCTTGAATTTCTCTGCAATCCTGGCTGGCCTGCTGAAGAATGCCTTTAAGTAGCTGGTTCTAAACTTTGTTTTCAACAGCAGATGTGCTTGCCAATCATTGTAACTTAAAAACCCTAGTATTATTAGTGCAGGCTTGTCATAATAGATAAACAGTATGTCATAATAGATAAATAAGGTTCACGTCAGAATATAACAAGGATTCATGCTAATGTTCTTTTTATCAAGATTGCTAATGTGATCTTTTTGTTTTGAGGATTTGTAGAGCACAAGTTAAGTCCAAACTGCAGTTAATAGCCATTTACTGACATAGAAACCCAGAAAATGATGTTATAAAAAGGGCCACAGTATGAAATGCGAAGCCTTTCTGGTGTCATTTGTCTTTGTAAAGTTTGCTGTTAGTATGGAAGCTACTTTTTCCAGTGAGTTTTAGACATCTGATATACAATTTTAAATTGATTTCTATCACTTTCCCTCCTTTTAAAACATTTTCATTCTGATAACTTAGATCTAGGCTGCTGGGCAGAAGTAAACTGACCACACTTTAAGAAACGTTTTTTCTGACAGGAGGATTTGGGGGGATTTCTCACAGTCCAGATGTGAACTTTCATTAACCATATGAGAAGCACAGCAACAATTTTGATGCCTAGATGAACATTCATATTAGTAAAAAAATAGTTTTGACAGCTTAGTTACACTACAAAACTAAAAAAAAAACAAACAAACAAAAAAAGACCATACGTAAATGTAACAAGAAATGGAATGATAAAGGAAAATAACAATTATGGAAAATAATGTTAACTTTTCTCATCCAGTTAGGGAAGGGAAAACACAGCTGTAACTGCACAACTGAGACTGTATTTCTAAAAAATAAAAAATTCCAAGACCTGTATGATCTCCTTGGATATGTTTATTGGTAATGGTATGCTCATTACAAATTGTGTGAGCTGTGCTGTAAGCCTTTGTGGAGACATATAAAGACATGAGGAAACTATACCCGGTCCCTTCTGAGCAGCCCCAAGCACTACAGTTACAATACAGTTGTCATTTTAATGAATTTATGAACTTTGTAATATATGAATAAAATAATTTGTCTTGCTGTCAGTAAAGAAACAACTCTTTTAATTATGAATTTAACTCTTTGTGTGGTTAAGAGCTATGTCACTTTTCATCACTTTTTACTTCAGAATAACTCTCACAGTGGAAAGTGGGAATGGACCCACAGTCAAGTCAAGTTATTTATGCCTTAACTCTACACAAACATAAATTGTATCTCTCTCCCACTACTCCTACTGTGATTAACAACCAACCTGGGACTAGTTTTTTCTGTTTCACTCAAGCCCCCACAAGCAAAAAGGCCATATTAATATTAATCGCGAAGATGGACTTAATTAAACTCTTGAGGTTGGACAGTGCTTTAATTTAAAAACCAATTACAACATTGTATCACTAATTTCAACTTGAGCACCACAAAAAATAAATAAATGGGTCGGCAGTGCAGTTCAAAATCTGTTTAGAGGTCATGTGTTGTGGTTTAAAAATGTGATCCTGTTATTTTCCCAAGAATCCAGGTCACAAAGTAAAGCCATTTACCTGCACCTGCGTTTAAAGAAAAAAAAAATCCTCCCATGTATTTTATCATATTGACATTGCATTGTTGAGGTATAATTTATAAAACACTGTAAAAATGATTTTTGGTATACAGTGGTAAAAATTTTTAGCTGTCTTGGTTGTCTTAATCTTTTCCAGGACACTCCCATCCCTGGCTAGTGCTCAGTGTTTTGTTAAGCTCATGGTGAATACAGTTTTGACTCTTTTTGATGGGCACTTTGGATAGTAACACTGTACATCTATAATATAATACCCTTCCCAGGTCACACTGGTTCCAACAGTTGTTTGTTATCAAAATTATATAACGTTTATATAAAATGTTTACATGATACTTTTCAAATATGGTTCTGCAAAAACAGTAAAGTGGAGAGAGAAAAATAAGAAGCAGTATGGAGTCAGTATGATTTAAATGGATGCTCATGCAAAATTTAGTTAATAGAAGAATGAACAATACTTTTACAGCATTTATTAATCTTGATTAATGCTAATTTTAGCAATTACTAATGCATTATTAAAATAATTCATTAGTAAAAATGACTGATTTTATTCCACGAGTTTGTACTTGCCAGTAATTGCTAAGATAAGCAAAGCTTGTTTGGCGTGCTGCCCAGGGAGAATACTCAGGGTTAGGAGGGTGCCCTAGGGTGAAAAGCCCAATGTGCTTGGGAGGGAAAGGAGGCAGACGACCATTTCCTTCCCTGGTGAAGTAAGGAGAGACTGAGGAGGAGGCGGGATACTGAGATCAAGATACGAAAAGGAAGGAGATCTGAAATGACATTTTTATAATCTAACATGGAGAAAGATGAATAAATGGTGAAATAAATACATTGTTCACTGTTTGTTAATAGACATTTTCTAATCATCGTCGTCACCTGAAGAGCTAACATGGAGAAAGATTAATAAACAGTGAAATAAATACATTTTTCACTATTTGTTAATAGACATTTTCTAATGTTAACTCACAACTTTTTGCAAAGTTTAAGCCCTTTTAACAGTACTATAATGTAGCTATATAGCTGCAGGGAGATTTCATTTAGCATTTTGTTGCCACAGTTCCTATTACATCCTGTTAACAATGGACCATGAGATTAAGTAAAACTGTCTAGGTTACAAATGTAACCCACGTTCCCTGAAGGAGGGAACGAAGGCGTTACATATGGGAACTTGCCAGAGAGACCGATTGCCTTTGAGCTTTATACAAAAGGCCAATGAATATTGGCGTGCACTTGATTGCTCTCAGGTGCACCTCATCACTGCATGAGTATAAGAGGGCATGAGCAAAGTGCATATGCAGGTTTTTGCTGAAGAGCCGAGCTGGCATCAGTGCAACCTCGGAGTCATGGCAGGTTAAAGTGTAACGTAACCTAGACGTTAGGTTGTTGTACTGAAGCAGGTGGTTGGGGGAACAAAGCACATGACTTAACACATAGTTCTCGCATGTGGAATAAAGAAAATACAATATATCGATAAGATTATGGATATAATTGAAGGGAAACACTGCCTTCTCACTGACTGTGGAAATATTGAGATTTGTTGCCACACCTAATGGGCGATGGAGACCCAGAGGATGCACAGCCAGAGCTACTCCACTCTAAGTCCGACTGTGTGGCAGGGAGGACTCAGGTTTACTTAGTTTAAGGGAAACACTGAGAAAAAATAGCGCACGGATCCCGTAGGAGTGGCGCAGCAAGCCGGCACCAGTGATGAGTTTCTTTAACTCTTCCTGTCCTATAGAGGTAAAGTACTGCAGTCTTTGGGTGTGACAAAAGTAGTTGACATATTAGATGCTGTAGAACCTACATTGGTTATTGTATTTATGATGTTATCTATTTTATCAGTGAAGAAATTCATTAAGTCATTACAATTAAACTGTGAAGGAATACTTAGATCGGCGTCTGGTTATTTGTTAGTCTAGCCACTGTGCTAAATAAAAACCTTGGACTGTTTTGGTTATTTTCTATGAGTTTGTGAATATGCTTGGCCCTAGCAGCTTTTAAAGCCTGTCTATATCTGGACATACCATTTTTCCATGCAATTCTAAGTTAGTTTTTCTCCATTTGCGCTCAAAATTACGAGTTTTTTTCTTGAGAGAATGGGTATTACTGCTGTACCATGGCGCAATATGTTTTACTTTGTGTAAGGGGTACACAGAGCAGTTGAGATAAGTCAGGCAGGTTATTTATATATTTATATTTATATCTTTGGTGGCTGGAACAATATTTCTTCCAAGACGATAACGCGGAGCCATATAGTTAATATCAGTAATACGCAGCATGCATGATACGGAAATGGTCAGAAATATCCCTTGAAACATCAAAGTCCCTCTTCAGAACCTCAGACTGCCGCAGCCTGGTGTCATTCACCCCCACGTGCAGGACGATCTCACCTTCCCTCAAGATCGCGGGTATCTGTGCAGAAATATTGAGAACGTGAGCGCCAGGAAAACAGTGTGTGTGGACTTTGCCTTTAGCTATAGTGGCACGAACGTCCCGGACAATGGAGTTTCCGACAATCACAGAGTCGTGTTCCGCCTCACGGAGGGGAGCGAAGCAGTTCTGGGTGGAGATCTCGAAGAGCGGGGGTGGAGATGTCCTTGCCCGGGCCCTGGCTTGGGTCTTCCGCTGCTGCTGCACTCTAGGTCTGTGTCCCGGCAATGCTAATAAGGTTAGGGGCTACCATGCTGGTGGTGCTAACGGGCTATGAGCTAACGGGTCAGGAAATCAAAACTAAAATAGTGATAACAGAGCAATCCGGATAATATTATCATCTACTCTTTTCTCTTGCAGGAAAGAAAGCACAACTGCAATAGTGCATCCTCCGCGAGAGGAGCACCAGTGGACAAACAGACCCCACCTCAGAGCATAAGCCTTCCTCGTAGAGAGAGCTCTGGCTTGGGAGATGGTATCTATGACAGCACTTGAAAGGCCGAAAAAACCTGACGCGTCCCATCCAGGAACCAGACATGTAGGTTCCACAGATCGGGAAGTGAGTGCCATATGGTGCCCATCCCCTGAGAAAGAAGGTCCTTCCTCTAGGGGATCTTCCAGGGAGGGGCTGCCGTGAGGAACATGAGGCCAGCAAACCAAGTCCAGGAGGGCCAGTTAAGGCACTTAGCAAGACTTGCTCCTCGTCCTCCCTGATCTTGCACAAGGTCTGTGCAAAAAGGCTCACTGGGGGAAAGGCGTACTTCTAGTGTACTCGCTAGAGGAATCAAGTGAACGTTGAGCACCGTGCCAGCAGTAGGGCAGCATGTAGAGGGACAGTGACTGTGAGTCTGGCTGCATTAAGTAGCGTTTACCTGCCTCCCTGGATCCTGCGCTGGCGACACAGTGCCCTGGGTCAGCATCTGAGGAGTCAAAAACATTTGGGTCACATCGAATGCAAGGCGGTAGCAGCCTGTTCAGTGGAGGAGCATAGTCGTCATTTCAGCATCCGCCGCAGTCGGAGCAGACGCTGCTGCACGGTGCCCCTTCCAGTGTGGCTTCAGCCTCACCATCTGACTCTCCCTCAGATGCTGCCTGAAGACATCTCAACCTCTGCGCCCCACCACGGGACTACCCAGTACATTAGAAGTCCGCAGGGCTGTCACACCAGACGGAACATTCTGAACAGTCACCTGGAGGTCCCCAAAGTGCCTCGGCGCAGGACCCTTGAACTTGATACGGTCCAAGGATTTACTGCGGAAAGGATGCAAGGGGAGCCGTCTCACGAATGAGAGGCGAGTCCTCAACATAGCCATGGTCATACGCTCGCAATGAGGGCATTGACAATCCACAAACGCCGCCTCAGCATGCTCTCAGCCCAGGCACTTGATACAAAGGCCACCAGCCCGCAGGATCCGCTGACAGCCATCCAGAAAAACACTGTCAGATGAGAGAGCAGGATACTGAAAAGGTAACTATTATGTCTCAGCCCATATACATTCTCACAGTTTCACAGTATAAAAACATTGCATTTGCAAAGTAGTTGTAAAAATAGTTAGCAATTGGCTATTCATATGAAATCCATGTTATTTGATAAGATTTTATTCTTCACACGTATCTATGGCAAATCTTAACTTTGTACATTTTTACCTGTGAACACTGGCTCATTCATGCCTTGACCTCCCTGTGTTTTTTGGATGTCAAAACTGTCTAATATTTAAACTACCAATCTTTGTACATTCCTAATTTTCTGTTGGAGATCATTAGGCACTCGAGTCTAGGAAGTGAGACGCCTTTACTAAGCACCTTGTCTACAGAAAATGTTTTTTTGTACTTTTACAGATTTTGAGTGTTTATTATTACAGTTTTTCTCTGCTAAAACAGTTTTTCTCTTTCTTTGCTAAAACACTATAACCAAGCTTATAAACTAAAATTTAAAAACCAGCGTTATGGTTAAAAACATTATTTTTCTAAAAGCACACTCATTTCCCTAAACTATAAACACCATTCCCTGCATTTAGTACATATGACATTCAAGACATGTGTTTTAGCAATCAAGAAAAACTGTGAAGAGAAAATCTTTTTTTTTTTTTTTACCTTTTTTACCTTTGTTTGTTTTTTGCATTTTTCTTTACATAATTTTAAAATTGAAGAATGCTGAAAACAATGCACTGTTATTTGGGCAGGTTGGAGAATTTTAAGGTTTTGAAGGTATATGGAAATAATTGGTGTTGGTGTTTACTTTTTTAACAAGTAATAAATAAATATTTCTTTCTACAAATGTATTTCCTTGAAAAGTACAGAAATATGGCAAAACATACACACACACAATAAATACATGAATACAATTAATACTTTAAATAAAATTTTGATCTTTCATCATACAACTATGTAATGTTTAAAATAAGTGTATGTTTTGACAATAACAAAGTTTCGAGAGGAGCGGTAATTCGAATTAATCGCAGCTGTTCCCAATTCCCTAATCATTCTCCTCATCCCTTTCACCCAATCACAGCCTCCCTACTAAGTATAAATAAACCCGCCTACCCATCAGCATCTCGATCTTTTGCAACAAAACGCTTCATTACAATCAAGTGACCAAAATGTCAGACACTAACTCAAGCCACATCTTTGCAACTGCATGTCAACAAACAGTCAATAAAGTATTAGTAAACTGTCTTCTTAAAATACTAAAAACATTTTTATTTTAAAGGGTCCACAACATACAACACACTATCAGAAACTTTAACCCTAAAACTACCTGTAGCCGAGTGGGCAATTTCCCTCCCCTGCGTTTATGATTGACAGCCCTTTAGGGCTGGGGGCTTGTTATATAAAGGCTGTGGCTGGGTTACCTGGAATGCGTCATGGCTAGCTCCGCCCCTTGGTGCGTGCAGGCTTCCACCTGAAAGGTATGTGTTAGCTGTTTGGCTAAAGTTGCAGCGAGTTGGGCATATCTATTAATAGTATTTATTTATTGTAGCTGGAATAGCATCTTATTACCGGCTTCGCGTTGGTGTGCAGGCTGTCACTATCCCTCGGTAGGTTGAGTTATATTAATCGTTTGCATAGCGTTCGTGTTTGCCATAATTCGTATTCTTTCATTCTAACTGGGTTGATTTCACTAATTCTCCTGTAAACTGCTGAGATTTGGGCTGTGAGCAATTGTATGACTTGTATATGACTCTGGACCAAAATTTGGTATGTATAGTACATTTTTAATAAGTAATTGTTTGGATTTAAGTTGATTAACAATTTGTTTTTACTAGGATAAACTATTTCTTTGGGAGCGCTTCATCTTTTTGCGGGTTTGGGTGATAGAATCCTGCATAGGACAGGATTAAGACGGCGTTGCTGTTTTGTTGAACTTTTGTATTTTTGTTTATTTTTGTTTCTTCCTTTTCCACGCTAAAGCCGGTAGTTATGGCAGTAGTTGTCCTGATTTTCTGATCGCTTATGTGTCAGGTCGTGTGCTTTGAACTGCCTTTAGCCCAATGCTTCAACAATTGTGAAATTCTGTGTTTACTTTTGTGTTTTAGGCCCTTGAGTCGGGCGGCTAGCTGTTCAGTTATCCTGGTGGTGGTGTTTGGAGCACGGAGTGTGGATTGCCGTTACAGTCACTCACCTCACTGGGTGTGTGGCGTGTGGTTTACAATCAAAATCACTTTTGCAGCTAGCCTACCCTGCTATGGGTGAGCCTCAGTTGGTTTTGTGTGACATATTGAGTCATATTTTGTCTTTGTCGTTTTAAATATTTTATTCAATTATTGTGAATTTAATAAACATTTTTCTATACTGATATCCTTTGTCTCTGCCCTTCATGGTGACGAACCTGTGTTTGGTTTCCATCAAGTATTTAGTTCCCCTTACCTTAAAGGGGTGGCATAGTCAGCATTAATACCCTTTTTTAGGGTCTGTATTTCTAGTAAAATTAATTAATTCCCTGTAGCCACGCTACATTTTTGGCGTAGTCGGCAGGGTTTCCGTGTTCGGCAGAGATTTTGGTATTGGTGGTTGTATTGTTGTTTGTTTTTGTTTTTTTCTTCTTTTTTTTGTTGTAGTGTGATTGGTGAGAAAAGTAACAGCAAGACAGCAGCGTGTGTCCGGTGGAATCTGATTTTCCTTGTGGGTCTACTTTCTTTTGTTGGTAAGAGTGATCACGGTCAAAATTATGGAGGAAGAGTTGCAAGAATTGAGAGAAGTAGTAGCCCAGTTGCGGGCAGAAAACGAGAGGGTGCATCAGGATCACCTTCTTACGCTACCCGGCCCTAGTGATGCACCTCCTATTGTCCCTGGTCCTTCCTTTGCCATCCCCCCTCAGTCAAGTAATGTCCAGCCTGCCCTGTCAGAACGATTTGTTTTGTACCTCGGGACAGAAAGTGTTCGAAATGCAGTGTCAGGGCTGGCCTGAGTATTGATGAATGGGTTGAGGAGATCAAAGCTTGTATGCAGGCTCGTCACCTGTCTGTTTCGGACCAGGCTTTCTTCTTGTTTGACCGTTTAGAGGGGGAGGCAAGGGAAGAGATTAGGTATCGTTCTGAGATTGAGCGGAATGATCCAGATAAGATCATTTTGGTTTTGCGAGAATTGTATGGTTGCTCACAGTCCTATGTCTCATTGCAGGAGGCATTCTTTTCTAGAAAGCAACAGGAGGGTGAGTCTTTGTTGGAGTTTTCCCTTGCCCTGATGAGCCTCCTTGATCGTGTGAAGCAGCAATCACCGTATGCTATGCCAAATTTACAGGTTCTGCTACGCGATCAGTTTATCGAACATGTTTGTGACGTCGCTCTCCGCCGATAATTAAAACAGTTAATCCGTTGTCAGCCTACATTAACATTGTTAGAGGTTCGTAGTGAGGCCCTCAGATGGGAAAGGGAGGGTATGTTAGGGAGCACAAGGGGGCGAAGCAATTCTGTTCCATCCGCCTATGGGATTCAGTATGGCGTGCAGGGCGAGTCGTGTGTTCGGTCTCCGCACCAATCTGAATTGGGTGAGCTGAGGGAAATGCTGAGATTACAGCAAGAGCAGTTAAATAAGTTGACTCAAAATTTTGCTCGCTTGCAGGTCCCTCAGCCACGTAGTCGGTCCCCTTATCGTGGCCCTGTCATATGTAGGAGATGCCAAAGACCTGGCCACTTTGCTAGAGAGTGTGATGGGGAGCGTGTTCCTCCTCGCCCTCAACTCCCTCCGCCTGTTGCTTTGTCATCTGGGGGTGGACAGCCTGGCCCCTCCGCGTCGTCGGGAAACTAGTTCCCACCGTGTCGCCGAGCCAAGGCGCGGTAGGGGAAGTGACCGGCTCCAGTTTTTCAAGTATGTCTCATCTAATGTCTTCGTGCCCACACCTTGTTGTTCAAATGGGTGGAGTTCAAGTTTCGTGTTTGGATGATACTGGCTCCATGGTGTCTACAATTACAGAGAGTTGTTTTCGTGAATATTTTGAACCATGGGGTCAGGATCGACTTAAGTCGTGCCAGTGGTTACAGCTTCGGGCTGCTAATGGCCTTTCAATTCCATATATTGGCTATATGGAATGGGATGTTGAGTTGTGTGGGCAAGTCATTTCAAAATGTGGGGTGCTTGTTGTCCGGGATCCTCCTGGTGGCATCTGTACCCTAGTCCCAGGGGTACTTGGGATGAATGTTCTGGGCCGCTGCTACCGGGAGTTATTTGAACGACATGGCCCCGCTCTTTTTGATTCGGCAGTAACTGTTGAGGCCCCTAGATTTGTTATGCAAGCACTTCAACATTGTCATCGATTGGAAGACCCGGGTTCAGGAAGGCATTCTGGTCCTGTCAGGTTGCGAGGTCGTAAGTCATGTCGCATCCCAGGTGGCACAATAAAGTTTGTAGCTGCAACCTGTTCTGAAAAGTGTGCAGAGGGAGTGGTATTGTTTGAGCACCCGGAGTCTGGGTTACCGGCTGGCTTGTTGGCTTCTTCAGCACTGGTGCAGGTTATAAGAGGCACTGCCTACTTACCCGTGGTAAACGTGGGAACTGCTGACGTTATGTTGCATTCTAACACTGTCTTAGAGGTATTAAATAGGGTTTGTGTGGTAAGTCTGCCTGCCGGGGTAACTGAAGTTAGGCCTGTTGTGGCCACAATGAGCTCTCAAGCCGTGGCTGTGACTCCTACTGTACAGGAACAGATTGAAGCAGTAGATTTATCTGTTTTGTCAGAAATGGAACAGGGTCAGGTTAGGGCCCTTTTGTACAAGTTTCAATCTGTGTTTTCATCCCATGAGGGTGATTTGAGATGTACCAATTTAATTTCTCACGACATCCCTCTACTGGATTCTGTTCCTGTTCGGCAGCGGTACCGGAGGATTCCACCATCGGAATATGAGGTAGTAAAGTCTCATATTAATCAGTTGTTAGAGGCGAGCATCAGAAGGGAGAGCTGTAGCCCTTATGCTTCTCCAATTGTTCTTGTTAAAAAGAAAGACGGTAGTTTGCGTATGTGCGTTGACTACCATCAGCTAAATGCTAAGACAAGAAAAGATGCTTTTCCTCTTCCACGCATTGAGGAATCGTTGGACTCTCTGACGGGGGCCTGTTGGTTTTCCACTATGGACTTGGCTAGTGGATACAACCAGGTCCCCGTCACCGAGAAAGATAGGCCCAAGACTGCTTTTTGTACCCCCTTTGGGTTATTCGAGTGGAATTGAATGCCCTTTGGGCTTTGTAATGCCCCAAGTACCTTCCAGCGCTTAATGGAACGGGTGTTTGGAGATCAACAGTGAAGTTCTTTATTACTTTATCTTGATGATATCGTAGTGCTCTCTTCCTCCGTGTCCCAGCACATAGAACGGTTAGAAGTTGTTTTAAGCCGACTGGAACGTGAGGGGCTGAAACCAGATTGAGTAAGTGTGCATTTTTTCAACGTGAAGTGAGATATCTGGGACATGTAATTTCTGCGCAGGGAGTTTCTACTGATCCTCAGAAGATTGAGGCTGTAGCTCAATGGCAATGCCCAACCAGTTTTTCAGAGTTGCGCTCATTCTTGGGTTTTGCCAGTTACTACCGCCGCTTTGTGGAGGGGTTCGCAAAGTTGGCGGCCCCTCTGCACAAGTTTGTGGCAGAATGGACAGCTCTTAAGCCCAAAACCCGAGCGAGTCAGGGTTTTTCTGATGCCTGGACAGAGCAGTGCCAGCAGAGTTTTGTTGAGTTGAAGGGTAGACTTACTACCACTCCAGTTCTCGCTTATGCCGATTTCTCCCAGCCCTTTATCCTGGAGGTGGACGCTAGCTATGGAGGTTTAGGGGCGGTCCTGTCCCAGGAGCAAGGAGGTTAGGTGCGACCTGTTGCATACGCTAGTAACGCTTTGCACCAGTAACTCAATCTGTGGTCTCTGCTTTGCCTAGTTTTGCAGGTAATATGAGGGCCTTGCAGGAAGCGGATCCGGTAATTGGGGAGATTTTGGCTTTTTGGAAGCGGGGAATACGCCCTACTGCTGAGGAGCGTAAACGGCTGTGTAAGACTGCTTTGGTCCTACTTCGTCAGTGGGATCGGTTGTTGGAAAGGGAGGAGATTCTGCATCGCAGAGTTTTTCGTCTAGATGGGGGCGAGGAGGTCTTTCAGCTTGTCCTTCCATCGGTCCTGCGTGGAGAGGTCCTGGCACAAATGCATCAAGGTCATGGGCACCAAGGAGTTAGTGCAGCAGCGTTTTTACTGGCCGGGCTTGACGTCAGATGTAGTTCAGTGGTGTCGAGACTGTGAGAGGTGTCAGGCTGCCAAAGACTCGCAGCCAGTTGCTCAGAGCTTTATGGGCCATTTGTTAGCATCCAAACCGAACGAAATCTTGCCCATTGATTTCACCCTACTTGAGCCTTCCCGTTTGGGGCTTGAGAACGTCTTGGTGATGACTGATGTGTTCACCAAGTACACGCTGGCAGTTCCCACTCGGGATCAACGGGCAGAGACTGTGGCCCAGGTTTTAGTGATCGTGTGGTTCTATAAATTTGGTGTCTCTGCTCGTATTCATTCGGATCAGGGCCGCAATTTTGAGTCCTCTCTCATCCAGCAACTTTATCAGATTGAAAAGTCTCACACTACCCCTTATCATCCTGCTGGTAAAGGGCAGTGTGAGCGCTTTAACAGGACCCTTCATGGTCTTTTACGTACTTTACCAAATTCTCGAAAGGCAGATTGGCCTTCTGTGCTCCCCCAATTGCTTTTCTGTTATAACACTGAGGTGGATTTGTGGGCCTTGGTGCCTGAAACTCCCCAAGTGGAGAGTAGGCCAGTAATACAGGATCCTGTATCTTGGGGTCCCTCTATACTGGAGGGTGTGGCTGAAGTTGTTGAACCAGTCACCTTAGGGGCTCCTGGACCATCTGGCGTTAAGCCCTGGTCCATAGATCAGTCTAATTCTAGTGAAGTTGCTGTGCGACGTACACGGAGAGTTAATGCTGGTCAGCACTCTAACCATCTTCCACGGGCAGTAGGTGAAGTAGTAGAGCCAAGAATAGGGGTTTCTGTATCCAATTCTGTTTCTGCCCTGTTTCGGCCCTGGAGTTAGATTATGTGGTCTGTGATTAGTCGTCCATCTTCGGGGCGACGATACAAACCTACCTAAAACCCTAAACCTACCTGTAGCCGAGTGGGCAATTTCCCTCCCCTGCGTTTATGATTGACAGCCCTTTAGGGCTGGGGGCTTGTTATATAAAGGCTGCGGTTGGGTTACCTGGAATGCGTCATGGCTAGCTCCGCCCCTTGGTGCGTGCAGACTTCCACCTGAAAGGTATGTGTTAGCTGTTTGGCTAAAGTTGCAGCGAGTTGGGCATATCCGTTAATAGTATTTATTTATTGTAGCTGGAATAGCATCTTATTATCGGCTTCGTGTTGGTGTGCAGGCTGTCACTATCCCTCAGTAGGTTGAGTTATATTAATCGTTTGCATAGCGTTCGTGTTTGCCAAAATTCGTTCTAGCTGGGTTGATTTCACTCATCCTCCTGTAAACTGCTGAGATTTGTGCTGTGAGGAATTGTATGACTTGTGTATGACTCTGGACCAAAATTTGGTATGTATAGTACATTTTTAATAAATAATTGTTTGGATTTAAGTTGATTTAACAATTTGTTTTTACTAGGATAAACCATTTCTTTGGGAGCGCTTCATCTTTTTGGGTGATAGAATCCTGCATGGGACAGGATTAAGATGGCTTTGCTGTTTTGTTGAACTTTTTTTTTGTTTTTGTTTCTTCCTTTTCCACGCTAAAGCCGGTAGTTATGGCAGTAGTTGTCCTGGTTTTCTGATCGCTTATGTGTCAGGTCGTGTGCTTTGAACTGCCTAGTCAGCATTAATACCCTTTTTTTAGGGTCTGTATTTCTAGTAAAATTAATTAATTCCCTGTAGCCACGCTACATATAGAAGGTCAAGATCAAAGCATATGTGTCAGATCAGCTGGAGAAAAATAACATCTACCACAGATTGCATCTAAACCAGGTTACACTCCAGCCAAATGTGCCTTGCTCAAATCAACCCTGTCTAGCCCTAACCTAACTGATGATGAGGATTTTTAAGTGCCTCCCCAGAAAAAGTCTCATATAGCTTTATCAGATATTTATTCTTCCCATCTGGATTTAATTTGATCCAGTTTACACTCTTTCAAAGACAAGATCTTGGAGTATAATAGGGAGATCAATCCTTAATTGTTCAAATTAAGACTCATCATCATTAAGATTATCTAAAGAGGAGGTAGGGGGAAGGTCAGGGAATAGACCTTTTTATTTTTTATAAAATTGTGGCTTGAGAATACTCCTTAATGTTCACAATTCATCGGACCAGCAGTGTTGTATTGTATTAGATCATGAGCTTTCAGGCCACGGCAGCTCTTCCTCCGACTCTGCTTCCGGAGGCTCAGGCCACGGCAGCTCCATGTTTGAACTTTTAGGCCAAGGAATTGAATCTGCGGATGCGGACCAAAATCTGCAAAGATGAGCACGCCATCTTCTTGGTGGTCAGTCGTTCTGTCATGAAATGCCGGCGAACACTCTTCAGCGGAGACTCGGAGCAGGAATATAATAATAATAGTAATATAAAGGTACAAATGAAGCTAAACGAGCTGCACAACTGTTATGAGTCAGACCTCTGTGGCTCTCTCCGACCGCCATCAGCGGGAACCATCGCCCGAGTATTAAAGTTTCCACCTGGACCCTTTTGACCCACGCACCTCGGCGAGTTCCACTCCAGGTGTCACTCGTTTTCTCCACTTTAAAAGAGCAGGGTTTGCTACACGAAGTCGCAAAGTTTTGTTTTGCCTTGGCGAACACTCTGAGTGGTTCTCTGTATTCTTTTGGACTGATTTCCCGTGGATTATTACTGGACTGTTTCTCTGCATTACGATTCTCGCTGGTTGCCCCGATCTTCTGCTTGGACTTTGGACTTTGATTCTTGCTGGTTGCCCTTGACCCACTGCCTGAACTCTGGTTTGTGATTCCGTCTATTCTACGTTGCTCACTACTGCTGTTGTTTGACCTTGCCTGTTTCTCTCTGCTATTAAAC
>JAUYWG010000045.1:418030-456144 GCA_034779775.1 Enteromius afrohamiltoni
AATTAAAAAATATATATATATATATATATATATATATTTTTTTTTAATTAAACCTATTTACTAGCTCTATAATTGGACACTTTCAAATAGATGTTAAATAAATATATAATTATGGTTTCACAAAGTGGATGCAGAACTAAATCAACTCTTGAATTTCTCCTTTGATTTCAGGAGGATGTTCCCAAACAGTTAGCCATATAGCTGCTTTTTAAAAAGCTGAACAGGTGAGCAAACACAACTACCTCATTACCTTGCTAATAACTCATCACTGTATAAGTTATGTATTACCTGATAGCCCATCTTACTAAACGTTCTTCACAGTTGCTCTCCATATTTCTCCTAATACATTTAACCTTTTGACGATCTTAACTTCTGCATATCTTTTAATCCTTAAAGTTTCAAGTAAAATAATTCTGAAGCATTGTTTGATGAAATTGTTTTTACCACAGCAGTATATGACGTATTGCAACTATATAAATCAGCTACTGAACATAGCCTGTGAATCACTGGTTTCAAACTCAATTTCTGGAGGGCCACAGCTCTGCACAGTTTAGCTCCAACTCTAATCGAACACACTTGATCCAGGTCTCCAAGATTACTAGAAACATCAAAGCAGGTGATGATTTGGAGCTGGATGGAGCTAAACTCTGCATAGTTGTGGCTCTCCAGGAATTGAGTTTGAGACCATGGGTGTAAATTAAGCTAATAATCAATTAATGTCTCATAAGGTGTGCTTATAAGAAAGAAATTAATCAAGAAAATTTTAGCCATTGTTTCAGGCTACCGCTATCAATAATATTGCATTTTTCTATGGAAAAGTCATCTCATCCGAATCAGGAACGATATCCTCATAGATCAAGCACAGTTTACAAAAGAAAATAGACCAAAACATCTCTAAGGTGGATTTTAAAGTAAGATGACAACAGGAGATGAGCATCTTGGATGGACTTATTCCACCAGGCAACGGATGTCTATAGCATCAGGTTGATTTTGGACATGACGTTGGGTAGACATTGCATTTGAAAAGGAAAATCAAGTTAACATCAGTAATCTGACATCAATCTAAGGGTTGACTAAACATTAGATTTTGATTACATAAAAATTTTAATTTAACATTGACATCAGACGTTGAATTTTAGTTCGAATTTTGTTCACCTGACACCAAAACCGAAATTTAACCAAATATGACATTGTGTGCCTGCTCTGTACATTTTAGCTAGAAGTGGCAATCTGAATTTGAACACATCCCTACAAAGACACACATTTTCACTTAATTAGTTAATTGATGGACTGGAGTGGATTACATGTAAATTATGTGTATATGTTCTGTTCCAGTCGATAGCGGATAAGGGAAATAAAGAATTAGTTTTGTCTTCTGCATGAAAGATGACCTCATAGCACTTGACCCCCTCTTTGCCCAAGGGCTAATTCATAACTGACATGTCTGATCCAATAAGAAGGCATGCACTTTTGTAATGGAATTAGATTCCTGAATGGTTTCATATATTCCATAACTAGACTAAGACAAATCTCACCAGCTGCCAGAAACCCCCAGGCCTCATTTCTACCTGGGAGATGATCTGACCACAAGTGGTAGGCACTAAAAATAGATGGAAACTGACAAATGTCGGTGTTGATCATTACATCACCGTAGGTGGAGCATGAGCAAGGCAGGGCAAAGCATAGCCTTCTCCTTGCCAGAGGTCAGAAATGAATGATTGCGTGGGACAAAAATACAGCTGCACAGATAAACAAAATTCATTATGGCTGTTGCAAAGAAAATGAAATAAAATTTTGGTATTAAATGAGGATCTGCTAATGTTGCATGGTATTTCTTTTTATGCCCTTTTACAGTGTTGTGCATAAACCAATCGCATAAGATTGTGTTACATTTATGAATGCAATGACCAGTCGGAGGAGTTCAAATTAGTCATCGCTGTCAATTTCTCACACTTAAGTAAAAGTGTACAAAGTTTTTATTAAATCATCATCAAGTGTCATAAACACATACTCAATGGGCTTAAATTAGTCAGCTGGGCAAGTGCGTTGTGATTGGCTAAACCGCCTCAAGTGCAATCCGAAAACATCGTGCTCCTTGCCTCAGAATGTGCTGCGGTTGTATTGTAAACAACGGCGTCATCGATATTGCTTGTCAATTTGAGCCCAATTGAGACCAAGGGAATATCAGTTAAGAGGATTGCTCAGACCCTGTGTAATAACGGCTCTTAATAGTATGTTTCTTTGTTTGTTGTTGTCTCATTTTATTTGATATGCTTTTATTTGTAAATGCTACAGATGTAAGCTTCTAAATAAATAAAATACTGGTTTTGTAATGAAGCGGACGCTACACTGGAGGTAAGTAGAACTGAATAATTTATTTCACAGCAGAAGTTATGTCAACAGATAATGGCAAAAGTTGAGCATTGGGGAATGGGTTGGCTTGATGAAGAGGTAAACAGTTCAATAACACATTCTTTCTATTTACAGGTCCGATGAGACATTGGAGACAGACAGAGACAATGGAGACACACTGAACAGGGCAGACGACCACACACCACATACATGGAGGAATCCTGGAGCATTGGAGAGACACTAGAATGTAAGAGAACAAGGAGGTAAGTTCAATGTAAATATTTTCAAGATCAAAGAGCAAGGGAGCAAAGGGTTTAGTCCACTTTATATCAACGAGCTTGAACGCTGACTGTGGGGTGGTGTGTGGATTTAAAGGGGTGAGATTGTGACGATGACGAGTTGCAGGTGATGGTCAACTCAGGGGAGAGTGAGCATTGTGATTGGTTGAGTGCAGACCCTGGCAGATCTGTAACAGGTATGTCCTGATTAAAGCGTAAATATAGCAGAATACCAAATTGCATTGTAGCATTTCTGTGATTGTAAGACGTGTTTTCCAACAAATATTGTTCACTTACCACAGCAACCACATTTGCATCCATGTTTAAGGGGCCATTCACGTTATGCCTACAATGCGTGGAAAATGCAAGATGTGTCATTTTCACCCAGACTTCCGAGAGACATAGTCCCTCCACAGTGTCCTAGGTCGTCCCGGGAGGCGTCCGGGAGGCATCCGGAACAGATGCCCCAGCCACCTCAGCTGGCCTCTCTCGATGTGGAGGAGTAACGGATCTACTCTGAGCTCCTCTCGAGTGACCGAGCTCACCCTGCGGAGGAAACTCATTTCGGCCGCCTGTATCTGGGATCTTGTTCTTTCGGTCATAACCCAAAGCTCACCACCATAGGTGAGAGTAGGAACGTAGATCGACCAGTAAATTGTGAGCCTCGCCTTGCGGCTCAGCTCCTTCTTCAACACGACAGACCGGTACATTGACCACATCACTGCAGAAGCTGCACCGATCCGTCTGCCGATCTCCCGTTCCATCCTTCCCTCACTCGTGAACAAGACCCCAAGATACTTAAACGCCTCCACCTGGGGCAGGACCATCAACCTGAAGAACCAAAAAGCAGAGATGCGATCCTGTGGTCCCCAAACCAGACCCCCTCCTGCTCCTGACTGCGCCTAGAAATCCTGTCCATAAATATAATGAACAGGACCAGTGACAAAGGGCAGCCCTGCCGGAGTCCAACACGCACTTGGAACAAGTCTGACTTACTGCCGGCAATGCGAACCAAGCTCCTGCTCTGGTCATGCAAAGAACGGACAGCCCTTAGCAAAAGGCCCCTGACCCTGTACTCCCAGAGCACCCCTCGCAGGACACCACAAGGAACATGGTCAAATGCCTTTTCCAAGTCCACAAAACACATGTGGACTGGTTGGGCAAACTCCCATGAGCCCTCCAGTACCCTAAAGAGGGTATAGAGCTGGTCCAGTGTTCCACGACCAGGGTGAAAGCAGCATTGTTCCTCCTGAATCCGAGGTTCGACTATTAATTCTCCTCTCCAGTACCCTGGCATAGACTTTCCTGGGGAGGCTGAGGAGTGTGATCCCCCTATAGTTGGAACACACCCTCCGATCACCCTTTTTAAAAAGGGGGACCACCACCCCGGTCTGCCAGTCCAGAGGCACTGTCCCCAACCTCCACGTGATACCATAGAGGTGTGTCAGCCAAGACAGCCCCACGGCATCCAGAGACCTAAGGAACTCAGGGCAGATCTCATCCACTCCCGGTGCTTTGCCACCGAGGAGCTTCTTAACTACCTCAGCGACTTCGGCCCGGGTAATGGTCGAGTCCACCCCTCGGCCCCCGGCCTCTGCTTCCTCCACAGAAGACACCTCGATGGGATTGAGGTGATCCTCAAAGCATTCCTTCCACCGCCCGACAATATCCCCAGTTAAAGTCAGCAGATTCCCACCCCCACTGTATACAGTGTTGGCAGGGCATCTCTTCAAGTATTTCATCTCTGAGTGTAAGCCTGCCTCGTAGAGGGAGCTCACACTTTAGAGATGGTGTCTACGGCAGCACTGGAGAGTCTGCCGCTTCCCGTCCAGGAGCCAGACATGCAGGTTCCAGAATTTGGGATGTGGGTGCCATATGGTGCCCAACCCCTGAGAAAGAAGGTCCTTCCTCCAGGTGATTTTCCAGGCAGGGGCTGCCGCGAGGAACGAGAGGTCCCCTGATCTTGCACAGTGTCTGCTCAAGGAGGCTCAATGGGGGAAAGGCGTACTTGAGCCCCAGATGCCAGCTGCATGCCAGTGCATCCCTGCCGAGCGCCTGAGAGGACTCGCGAAGGGAATAAAACAGCGGGCAATGGGTTGACTCAGAGGAAGCAAAGAGATCGATATTGGCTTCCCCAAAGTGATCCCAGATCAGCTGGACAACCTGGGGGTGGAGCCGCCATTGTCCAGGGTGGGTGGACGGCCGTGAGAGCTGATCCGCTGCACGGTTGAGTAACCCTGGAACATGAATAGCGTGCAGCGATTTCAGCCGCTTGTGACTCCACAGGAGAAGATGGCGGGCGAGCTGTGACATACGGCGGGAGCATAGACCACCTTGTTTGTTGATGTACACAACCATCGCATTGTTGTCTGTCTGGACGAACACATGCTTGAGGCGCAGAATCGCAAGAAAATGACACAGAAGGATTAAGAGGTGTGGGAAGTTACCTCGATCTCCGACAAAGAAGCTGCAGAGTTGCTTGGCTTTTAAAGGTGAGTACTAATTGCCGTCAGGTGATAATAATTAAAACTCAGGAGACAGAGTGTGGAAATGAGTCCGACCTGGGATCAGTGGCAGTCGAAGACGTTACATAAGGACTCTAGCTGCTACATATTTAACCAGCTATAGTCTATTTATTAAGCATGCAGAACAACCACCCAATAATGCTTTGCAATAATCTAACCTCGAGGTCATAAACGCATCAAATAACATTTCTGCATTTGAGGTTGACAGCATAGGACGCAATTTAGATATGTTCTTAAGATGGAAAAATGCAGTTTTACAGATACTAGAAACATGGCTTTCAAATGAAAGATTGATATCAAACAGCACACCTAGGTTCCTAACTGATGAAGAAGAACTGACAGAGCAGCCATCAAGTGTTTGACAGTGGTCTAGATTATTACCTGTGGGTTTTTTAGGACCGATAATTAACACCTCTATTTTTTGTCAAAATTTAACAGTAAGAAGTTAATTGACATCCAATTTTTTATATCAGAAAATTATGTTTGGGCTGTCCATTGTAATCCCTGTAAAGCCCATCCTTCCAAGACTTTATACTGTTTGCATTGATGTTTGTCAACAAATTTGTGATTGAACCGCAATTGGATCCTCTCGTCTCATTTACCATTACAGTATTAAATAACATGAATAAACAATCAACAATGAATTTATTAATCTTTGTTAATGTTAGTTGATACTGTTATTTATTCATGTTAGTTCACAGTGCATTAACTAATGCTAACAAACACAACTTGTAATTTTAACAATGCATTAGTAAACACTGAAATTATCATTAACTAAGATCAATAAATGCTGTAGTGTTGAAAACAATTAGAAAACGTCACACGTCCTGATTTTGCCAAGTACTATTTGTCCCTAGGTCAACATATTTTGTTGACTCTGGGACAACATTTTAGTGCATAAATATCTCTACACCTAAACCTACCCTTACCCATGTGTAATGCATAAAATCTGAGGAAATGATAGATGACTGACACTCATGTTCA
This sequence comes from Enteromius afrohamiltoni, assembly GCA_034779775.1. NCBI lineage: Eukaryota > Metazoa > Chordata > Actinopteri > Cypriniformes > Cyprinidae > Enteromius > Enteromius afrohamiltoni. The sequence goes on from JAUYWG010000045.1 coordinate 424,170, forward strand.
AGCACCAAACACTGATTGTGAAGTGTGTCTAAACTTCACAAAAACTGTAACATGTTTCTTCAAAACTGATTAAAACTGGTTAATCACAATGTTGACCCAGGGACATCTTGCCCTTGACAAAATGAGGTTAGCAGGAAAAAGTCACACATGATATAAGAAATCTTATAACATGACAATAGAAGCATCAATACATTGTATTTTTAGACATTTGTACAATGTATTGATCCATGTTGGAACAATCAGGTCCAGAGATACATAGCTTGGCCTATTTGCTACCCAAATCTGTCTACTTCTACATATTCTTCTACACACCTAAATGTTACACTAAGACTGTGGTTTTGGACCAGCTGGTGATGAACTCTCCAATGTGGTTCAGATTTATTCTTCTATAAGCTTTTTTGCTTTTTCTGTTTTCTCTTAGGAATGTGGTTATATTTCCCTGGATGTTTCCTGCACTCATTCAGGGAACTGTGCAGCGAGAACTTTGGTTTGGTGGTTTTATGGAAGTAATTTTAACTACCCAGTGATAGCCTGAATGAAATAATTCACCATCTCAATTTATCTTTCACTACAGGATTAGGAAACAAACAAAACACATATACTTGACCTGACAGTGGAAATTAAGAAAAGAAAAAAAAAAGTTGGATAAATCCAATGTTTTCAAACTCACTGTCTCATGTTCCTTGCACTGCTTTGACAAGATGTTTTATAAAAATAAATTTTAAGAAAAGGTTCTGTTCTTCTACTGCTATTACATATATCAAACACTCCATGTTATTATAATAAGGCATTTTTTTGTGAAAAATTAATTTTGCATAACTCATAAACATAAATTATTTACAGCATTAAACTTGCACACAAGTTGACACTATTTGTTTTACATAAGTTGAGTGAGGAAGGTGTCCAGACCTTTACCAGCAGTACCAATGTCAAATAATGGTGATTATTATATATATTTTGTATGTGAAAGAGTTATGGCCATTACACAATGGACCACGAAATAAAGTTATCAAAGCTTATTGAAATTTTTTGGCATCTTTATAACTTTAGATTGGGGACGAATTTACAAAATTCAGTTTTCTTGTTTCCGTATTGTTGATTATTGTTAAATAAATAAATGATCTGTGCTTGTTAATTCATTCATGTTGCATGCAGGGCTTAAAAACTGAAAAAAAATCTTAAATCGTTAATACACTACAAGCAGAATTTATATTTTAATGTTTCTGTTCTTGCGTTCTGCATTAAACAATTCATTCCGAAACAGTTTTCTAGGAAAAAATACATTTTAATAACAATATTTAAAAAAATATATATTTATATATATATATATATATATATATATATATATACACACACACATTTAAAACAGTATAAAACCGTATAACTAGTGGGTGTCTGCCCACTGAACAGTCATCGATAGGTATATGAAAGGCCGAAATAGCCGCCACATACACCTTTAGGGTTGACTGAGCTATCCCTGTAGAGAGACTCACTTGCAGAAATTACAGTGCTTGATCTTGCTGTTGCTCTGCGCACCAAGAGGTGAATAGTTTCCACCTCAGCGCTTACAGCCTTCTAGTTGAAGGAGCTCTGGAGTGCAGAATAGTATGAGTGACCCCTGCCGACAAACCTGCCGCTATGAGCTGCGCCCCTCAGAGGCCACAGCCACAGATTGTTTTTCTCTGGGTGAGGATGTAGGACTAGCCCTCCATGCTGGGAGACTAGTGAGTAAACTAGTGAGAACCAGAGGGGACATTGTGCATTCTCCTGATTCGCAAAGAGGTCCACCTCTGCTTGATAAAAACGACTCCAAATTTGCTTAACCACCTGAGGGTGAAGTTTCCATTCCCCGGGCCTCGGCCCCTGTCTCGATAGTGAATCTGCCCCCACATTCAGATGGGATATAGCCTGGGATATAGACCACCTTCAGTGAAAGCAGCCTGTCCTGAGCCCATAAGCAAATCTTTCCACTCATGATCGTCCCCCAGCCGGTGAGGGATGCATCGGTTATGAGGGTGGCCTGAGAGCACTGAGCCCCCAGTAACAGTCCTGACTCTAGGAACTGCCGATCTCTCCATATTGTCATGGTCCGAGCTCCTGTTCGAGACACACTGACCAGACGAAAAGGATTTTCCCTCGGGGGAAAACCTTTGCTTTTTAGCCACCACTGAAGTGGCCTCATATGTGACAGCCCCAGCAGAATCACGATAGGACGGTCTTTGAACCGGATAGAGTACACTCTTCTTGGCTTTCAGTCCCAGACCTAGTTCGCTCATATGAGCAAGGACGACATCTCGATATCTGCAGGCCTTGCCCCATGAGCTTGCTAGAATTAACCAGTCGTCTAGATAGTTTAGAATACGGATCCCTTGTAACTGCAATGGAGCCAGGGCTGTGTCTAATACCTTTGTAAACGTGCAAGGTGATAGAGCTAGACCAAAGGGGAGAAACCAATATTGATAAGCCATCCCTCGGAATGGGAATCTTAGAAACCTCCTGTGTGATTGATGTATTGAGATATGGAAATATGCATCTTTTAGATCTATTGTGTCAAACCAGTCCTCGGACCTGATTTGACACACCACTTCAGCGTAAGCATCCTGAACTTCAGCTGACTGACTGAGAGGTTCAGTTGTCTGAGATCTAAAACGGGCCTCAGCCCTCCATCCTTTTACAGAACCACAAAATACGGACTGTAAAAGCCCCGCTCTCTGTCCACGAAGGGGACCACCTCGATGGCCCCTTTTTCCAGAAAAACGGTTACTTCCTGAATTAAAACTCGAGACTGGTCTGCACGAACCACTGTATGAACCACCCCTTTGTAAAATCCAGTGAGAGATCTTCTGCAGCCTCTCCCATGCTGCTATATAATTTACTAAGGGTACCATCCTACCAGGACCGGCTCCCGTGACGAGGCATGACTCTTGTTCCCCCGGCTCGCCTGGAGTACATTGAAAAGGCTGTGCCAACCCCCTCGGGGGAAGGGCATTCCCCAGCCCCCCTGAGATGCATCCCAGGGGCCGCTGGAGAACACCAAAAGGAGCCACGGATGCTGTGTATTGCTGCGGCACCCGCAGCCGATCTCTCACTTTTCCCTGATCAGGAGGACTTTTTAGTTTGGGCTTTCCTAGCCGTCAGCACATCACTCAGGTCTTTGTTCTGGGCTGATGGCTTGGGACCCCCATGCTGTCTGTCCCCTGCACCCCAGCTACGCGGGGGTGCACGGGACGCCACACTCTCCTTCTGATAGAAGAAAGAAGCTTTAGGCAGTCACTGCTTGTCACCCGCCACCCCTTGCTGTGAGCGACAGGGTAGAACCGACTGAAAATCAGCCACTTCTTTGCTTGTTGGTGTCGCTCAAATACTGTCTCTACTACATCCCAGAACAAACCTGAGGGAGATAGCGGAGCATCCATGAGCAAAACCCTATCTTGGGCTTTTACTCCAGACAAATTTAACCATAAATGGCGCTCGGCTGCCACCAGCGCTGCCATCGACCTTCCCACAGCCCTGGCTGATTTTCTATAGGCGCGCAGAGAGAGGTCCGCTGTACACCCCAGCTAGGATGTCCTCTGGATATATTTGATCTCTCTCGCTGAGCTTTCTCAATAGATCCACCTGACCAGCCTGACCCGCCACTGCATACCCCTTGCCAACTAGCGCTGATGTCACCCGCAGCGGCAGGCCTTAGAAGGCAGAGAGGGGCCTCAACGAGATTGCCTCCCCTGGCGACAGATGGCTTGCCAGCGTCTGTTCTACCAGAGGCAGCCGCTTATAACCTTTCTCCGCTATTCCTGCCACATCACCATAATAATCCGAGGCAGGAATTAAAGTGTTTGTGCAGACAAAGGGTTTCTTCCAGAACCTGCACAGCTCGGTGTGGAGATCAGGGAGAAAAGGCAAACTTCGTTGAGCGGACCAACAGACAAACTTTCTTAGCTGCGACAGACTTACAGTAGGGCACGTGCTGAATGAATGAAGCTAATGGGTAATGCGCCGCACCTGAGTGTTCAAGCTCTGGGAATCATGACGTCATCGCTTATGACACCCGGAGCCTTATTTGGACAGATTTGCAGCAGATTCAGAGCGTGGCTAACGCTGAGGTGTTCCCAAAGCATCTATAGACACAGTTCCTGAAAAGGAACCATGCTATATTCACTTTCATGAGATTACTATTACAATAGCGCCTAGTTTGTTCAATTTTACGATTTTCGTTTTAAAGTAATAATTGAAATATATATATATATATATATATATATAATGTCTGTGAGTCTGTTCTGTTAGTTTCGGTTTATGAAGCACTCCTGGTCTAGACAGAGACAGCAGAAACCGTATCCTCTGTTCCTTGTTATTTTATATAAAGCACAATGTTTTGTTGATATTGTAAATGTACAAAAATAAAGGTAGGCTAGATCCTTTACTGTTCCGAATTATGTATTACTTTCACCTTTATGAGAAAAATTATGGCATATTTATGTTTCTACTGAAAAAATAATAGGCAAGTGATCACAATGGCGCCTCCGTTAGGCGTCTTAACACCGCACATCTAATTAGGTTAAACATTTAAACTAACATGTGATGTGCTTGCCTTGAACTGTTTTATATCTATAGATTTTTAGCAAGTTGTGATGATTTGAGAAGGCTAAATTATTTAAACATTGGCTGTGATCAACTCGCTGCCGCTGGCCGCAAAAAGATTGTGATAAGTGTGTAGCCTACCCTCGAAACAAATCCTGCAGGCTCCCTGCTCAGTAGATTTTTGAGGCAAGCTTATCACATCGGAGAAATGGCGTCTGCTTCTCGGGCATTTCACCTTGTATGAATCAACATGGCATTTGCACACACAAAATTATGTTTTTTGTCTCCCAAATTAATATAAAAAGAATGATAAAATAACATTATTAACCGGTTAATTGCAATTTCAAATTAACGTTTCTGTTCAGAAAGATTAAAACTGATTTTGTTTTAGTTTTTGTTTTTGTTCCAGTAAAATGTCATTTGTTTCCGGTTGTTTTCGTTCCTTGAACAGGTTCAACATGATTGCATGTACATTTTAATTTCAAAAGTGCTCCTATTTAATGTCCAAATTACACCTTCAAGTCATCTTGTCTCTTGAGTGGCAAATGCTGGATTATTTCATTTCATTATATTTGTAGTAAACACATGCATACATACAATACCATATGACTTTAATAGAATTTATACAAAAAGAAAATTGATTTGTCATTTAGATAGATAAGTTATCAAATAACACAATATACTGTATTCCAGCTAGAAAACGAAAACAACAAAAATGTATATATATATATAGAGAGAGAGAGAGAGTGGGACAGAGAGAGAGAGAAAGAGACATTCACTTATACAGTGATCAATAAAAAGCCATTGTTCGTTCAGTCAACTAGAACTGATAACAATACAGGAAGGTTAGGGGTGAGGAAAAAAGTGATTTTAATCACACAGCCAGAGGCCTCCCACTGACTGACTCATTGCCTTCACTGCATTTACTGATGACTTGATGACTGATCTCTGTGGAACCCCACTGTGAGATTTTATTCTCGGGCCAAGACTTTATACTTATTCAGCCATTGTGAGTCAGATAAAGAGATTACGCTCTCAAGAAGAATTCACACATCCTGCGTGCTTTCTCCAGGTGCCTTCACAGAATTAAAGGTAAATCTCCTAGGGCTGTGAAATGCATTATGATTCACAGCACATGTGCACCTGTTGATGGAGGTTAGCGTGAGGATGCAGGAGCTGACCGGGGTTTTTTTTTTTTTTTGCATGTACATAAAATGCACCTGGATGCATCTGTGGATTTGGACAAAACAATGAAGATTTTCTGTGGGTAGTTTTGAGTAAAGTTTTACTGTCACGTCCAAATGTCCACACAAAACCAACATTGTGTGGAGCTGAGGATCCTATGATAAAAACAGCTATATACACTGTAGTAAAAAAACAACAACAACAACAAAAATGTTTGCAAGTGTTATCATAATAAGGTTTTTTTGACTAAGAATTACTTTTGTTTATGTTACCTACAAATCTGATTGTCACATCTCATATTTACATCACAAATCACATATTTAACATAAACAATCAAGTTAAAATATATTCATTTACATGAAGCATAAAATAAAATAAAAATTATTTGTAAAGGCACTAAATAACTGGTTTTGTTTGTGTCTCTTGTGTGTGTGTGTATTTAGTATTTTTACATTTTGGGACCAGTGAGTTTTGACATTGTGGGGACATTTTTAGGTCCGCATGAGGAAATAAGCTTTTAAATGATATAGAATTAAGTTTTTTGAAAATCAAAAAATGCTTAAAGTTTCTGTAAGGGGTAGGTTACAGAAGTATAGGGTTATATAAGTACACCTAATATCCCCATAAAGCATGGAAACACAACGTTTGTGTGTGTGTGTTAATATTTAATACATAAACCAGTGTTAACTTAATTCTGTACACCTTATCAATTGTTCCTGTATCTTAAAATGTATTATCTTTTATTATATCAAAAGACAAAAAAGAGAATGCAGACCAAAATAGCACTAAAAAAAAGTCTAAATGACTAGCTGGATTTTGAATCCATAGCAATCTTAGACACAAAAAAAAACTTGCAGCATTGTATATGAGGAACAAAGCAAATTATAAACACAGTCACTTTTCATTTAAAATATAAATCCAAAATTTAGCATGATACAGAAGGTCACAAAGACAGACAAAGAGCAAGTGTCATTTGACATCAAAGATGTGGTAAATCTTCTTCAGGCAATAGTTTATGAATGTATCCAGGATTTCAGCATAGTATTCAGAATGGTATCATGATTCAATTTTGGTCTGTTCCAAATGCAAAGCAATTCTTTGTCCTCGAAAAACTTTGAATATGCACAATTATTTGAAAAACATTTCTGTTTCTGTTTTGACTGAGCTTTGATTAAACTGTTACTTCAACATACAGTATGTCAGCCTAATGATGCCAAGCCCTTTAAACCGCTAATGGTCTCTTTTGCCATCTGTATAGTGAAGCGTGTGGCAGCTTGGGAGTGAGAATTAAGTTTTTTGCCTTGTTTTATGTGTACATGCACCTTACTCAAGTTCAATGACTAGTTTTTGCTCATCATCACTGCTGCTGTTACTGTCCTCATGTTCCAGGTAACTACTGATACTTAAATATGTTGGGTTGCTATTTATAGCTGGAGGACATATTTGAGTGTGCATCTCTTGCACTGCAGCACTGCATGATGAACCAATGCTTGCATTAACTGTCTTAGTCTTTAAAGCACCACAGTTATTTTGCAAAACACTGGCTGATACAGGTGTGCCACTCATGTCATGCTTTGATGTCTCTACTTGATTGTCTTTTGAATAAATCCAGTAGCTCATAGGACCCCTTGACTGTGCCTCCCTTTGGAATTCATTTTGCGTGGTGTTCACTTTGAGTGGATGCACCAAAAGATGTCTGCATGTTTGGTTAGAATATTTTGGTGCAGATAACTCATGTTGGCTTGCATGTTGAGAAGCACTGTTGCCCAAATATTCACCCATGTTGTCTTTTCTGGTGTTGTTATATTCCCCCTGACCTTGATGTTCAAAGGCTTGTGAAACCATGTTTGTGAAAACAGATGCTTCTGGATTGTTTGACGCTCCAAATTTCTCTTGCTGAAGTGGTTCTGAAATGCTGAGGGAAACTTCCCGAGGACAATGTAGGTCTTGAGCAGATGTTTGATGCTCCTCACAAGAAGTTGCATCTTTCTATTGTCAAAAGGAAACATAATTAACATTAGTACACATTATGGAATGCCCCAGACTGTCAGATGGTCAGAAATTGTATAAGTATTAAGTAATAAACCTCACATATAAGGGATATGTGAGGTTTATTACTTAATACTTATACAATTTCATTAAAATAAAATAATACAAAATAACTTAAAAATAGCCTATGGTATAGTAAACTGTCACAGTGTAAAAATTGTTGACAGTTATCTCATTGTTCTCAGTGTTGTGCTACATACTTGGTTGTGTATTTTACATTTTTCTTGTATTTGAATGGACTTTTAGGAATTCTCCTGTCACTATTTGTGCTCCCTTATCACCTCCTGTTATTAATGAGCCTTTTCATTCTTTTCTCTGACCTTTCTGTTGTTTCTTTTGCCATTGGCTTTGGAACCGTGGTCTGTGTTGTTCTTGTTAGCCATCTCTGTACTGGCTCTTCCCCCATCTCTACCTCCACTCTCAGGATTTTTGGGTATCGATTCCTTGCTCTGTCTCCCAGGGTCCCTTCGTAAGCTTTTGAGGGTACCATCCTCCCCTGGTCCTAAGGGCAGAACAATAAATGAATACACAGTATACAGCATGTCTGTCCTTGATGCCAAGTCTTTCGAACCATCACATAAGTTTGATTCTATGTCCTATGAGGGCAGTTTCAAGTATTGAAATAATTTTACTGCACAAGAGTATGGACAGGTATTATAATACATATTTTTAAGTTTCAAATGTCCACACAAACATTATGGGAATCTGAGGAATGTTCCAAAGATGAAACATAAACATGAACAAAATATGAAACTTTACAGGGAAAACAAATCAGTGTAAAGTGTAAATAATAGTTTGTGTGTGGATAATAGTAATACAAGTAATAATGCAATAAAGTACCTGAGCTTACATATTAATTAATAAATGCTGTAACAGACACATTTCTAATTATTAGTTAGTTAATGTATAACGATTACTTTGTTGTTATGTACATCTAATCAATTGTTCATGTTTCTTGAAAAATATTTGTATTGCATCCAAAAAAAAAAAAAAGAGAAAGGACAGACCAAATAAATAAATAAATAAAAAAGTTTAATCTAAATTACTATTACTAAACTAAAAAACTAAATTACTAAACTATCTGTTTTTTGAAGCAATATCCTGTTTGTTTGTATGTTCTATGAGGTCAGTTCCAAGCACTGAAATAAATAAACTATTCAATGGATGTGTATAATACTGATATGAAAAGAAGTGCAACTTTTTATTGTGTTGTTCAAAACATAAAGATTCATAAAATATGAGCATGCACACACAACTGCCTGTAAATGTTTTTATAAGCATCTAAACAGGTTTTATGGCAAATAAGAACTAATTTATTGAAAACTGATAAATTGGACCCAGAAATCTAATTAAAACTGAATATAAAACTGTTATAGTGAATGCAAACTTTCAGGCATAAAACGTATGTAATTAATGTGCAGATATTTTGCCGTTCAGCCTCCTGGAACATATGCCTCATTGCAAACCCAATGTCAGCCAAATGAAGAAAAAAAATAACATGACAGTTTCACATTGTATATCAAAGCACACGGACCAGCATATGCTACTATATATTACGGCAATGGAGATATAAAAATTATTGTCTTGATGAAAAACAATCAGTCAGGTTCTCTGAGGTGGAACTGGTTTGGCTGAACTTTTGCGCATGTCTCTGTGCAGCATTGCTCAGAAAAGGAGGCTGCATTTGGCTCTCAGATTGCTTGTCAGCCATTTGGAATGGAGACAGGCGCAAATCTCCCTTTAACCCTGGGTCTTTGCTCTGGTGAGTCCCTGCGGGGACCATCTTCCAGTGATCTCTGATCCTGAGCACATTGTCAATTTGGGAGGGTTAAAGAAATAGTTCACCAAAAATGATAATTCTGTCATCATTTACTCACCCTTGAGCAGTTTCAAACCCGAATGGTTTTCTTTGTTGTGCTGAACACAAATGAGTATATTTTAAAGAAAGTTTGTAACCAGGCTGTTTTGGGACACCGTTGACTTCCATAGGGAAAAAAAATACTATGGGAGTATCTTCATTTGTGTTAGGCTGAACAAAGAAATTCCTTTAAGATTTCGGTTCTGCTCAACTATTTTATCTCTAATAATGAGACCACTATTCACTTTAATTCAAGAAACAACCATTTCTTTTCCTTTTTCTTTCAGGGGATGTTTTTTATTTATTTATTTATTATTATTCTAGGCCCTTCTGAATGAACCTTGACCTTCTTCATATTTGCTCTTGTGACTAAATTGAGTGATCAAAGGTTTCCCTCTAACAGTGACTACATAAGAGAAACATTATGTTGGTGTAAGAATACAGTGGAATTACATATTTTAGGAATGAAAAATGCAGCAAAAAATGTGATGACAACTTAATGATGTTCACCTTGGATTCACCCTCTCACACTAATATCTTAGTGATCCTACTGAATTCAAAACAGGTTCTGCTTGTGAACGGATGTCAATGAATAACAGGCAAGATAGAATGGTTTCTTTTTTAAATAATTATACTAAATTTGTAGTGCATACCAATCTGAGATGTCTCTGGCATGTCTCTCATAATACAGAAAACATTTTTTTTTATATAATTTTTATGGTTGCAGTTCATATAATTTCTTTTGGCCAATATTAAATTGCGTGCCCTTTAATTTTTCCATCCAAGCATGCTTTTCTAAAAATTTCATTCTTTATCCTGCAATTTGCTTTTTATTACTATTGTTGCCAGATTGCTTCAATAGCAAGGCTTTTCTGTACACATACACTTGAAATTCTGCAAAATTTCATGAAGAATTCAACGATTTAGGTTAATATTCTTGTGTTACTACTCTTAATACTGGTAAAAAAAAAAAAAAAAACATCAACAAGATATGGCAACTCAACAGCTGAAGTGTTAAAAGTATAAAATATCTGGAGCAATCTAAAAGTGTGTGTGCAAATTAGACTTTCAGAGAGATCAAAAGCAACATTGTAGTAGAACAATGTCTAGTAACACAGACTGGAAGTTTAGATAACTTGTCCCCACCTTGTGGAGAGAAAATGTTATGGCACCCTGTATTATTAATGTCTATTTATCTTTCTATCACATGCAAATACTAGTTCTACACTTTATAGAGCATGATAATATTACCTTGCATAGTTATATAGTAAGTATTTGGTCCCACCTGAAAATATTTCCAGACTGGCATGGTTTGTATGGACATCTCCACATCTGCTACTGTCTTCAGGAATGTTAGTTGTCCTGTAAAGCAACTCTTTTTTAATATGGTGTGATTCTGCAGTAAAGGTCTTTTTCTCACAAATACAAGTTCTGATCTTTGTTTGAATATTTACACAGTTTTCTGATAGAGTGACTGGCATGAGGTGGCCTGTTTCATTCAGCTCTACTGGCTTAGTATTTGTTGTAGTTTGAATGTGATTTGGCTCCATTAAACAGAACAGCACTTTATCTGTGGATGTGTCTATAAATGTTTGGTCCTCAGTTGAGTTGTCAGAATCTTGTCTATGGACAGAAGAGTTTTGGAGCTCTTTGTCATTTCCGCTTTTAGAATGGTTACTTTCCACTAAAGAAGGTTCACTAAGTTTGTCTCCAGACACTTGTTTGTGGCGTGTCTCTGTGGTAACTTCAAACTCAGCAGATTTTCTCTTCTGTGAACTCTCAGGTATCTTCTGTGGTTCGTACAGCTGTCCAGTTGATTTTTTTTTGGAATCCACTGAGGCTGAGATATTAACTTTTTTCTCTGGATGTGACCAAGGGCTTCCATTTGTAGAATTTTTATATTTTTGAGAGTTTAAATTACAAACAATTTCTGCTTTGTTTGTTGGACTGGCAGATTCACAATTGTAACCGTTCTTTTTGCACGCTTCTGCATTATTTACCATTTCCTGTGCCATGCACACATGAGTCACATCATTGCTATACACCTCCTGTGAAAGTGTTGTCTGGTTTGTTACAGTGCTTGAAGTTGTTGTTTCAATATGAGGCTCTATCAGAGCTAGCTGTTCATCAGAAATTAGCTGCATGACTATCTGGAGGTCTGCTGTTCGTACATAAAATGTGTTCTGAGCCTGTGTTGATCCATTTAGTAGCATCATCTTTTCTTCAGACTGGGAACCTTGAAAGTCATCAGTGGCCATTTTTGACACCATGCATTTCAGAGTATTCTCATACATTGTAATTTTGGTGTCCCCTGTAAAAGGTTTTCCTGATTCATTTACAGGGGAGGCAGGATGATTGTGTATTGTAGGTGTCATAGTAACTGAAGAACAGGTTTGTACACCAGATTCTGAACCACAACTCACTGCTGAAGTGTTCATTGCTGTAACAGACTGAATGTTCTCTGAGGATGATGATACAGAACCCGTTGACAGGTTTTCTACCAAACATGTTGCACAGTTGCTCTGCAACATAGATATTTGATGCTGCTCTGGTGGAGAAACAGCTGAAATTGATGTAGGCTTTGTAGATGAAACTTGAGTCAGGAGTTTTTTGTCAGAAGTTTTTGTTTGATTTAGCTCTGAACAGGAAAGCGATAAAATAGGCATTGGATTTGTTGCGCACAATACATCTTGCTTACTCTGGTCAAAGGTTGTGACTATTGAAATACCCTGACATTGCTTTGAGGGTAATGCGCTGCTCTTAAAATGACACTGCATTGTAGTTTTGCTGCTTTGCCTGAGATCTGGAACATTTGAGCAAGTGCTAAGTGCTAAAGCTGAGCCAGAACAAGAAGCCGACACTCCATCTGTGGAACACGGAATCTTCAGCTGGTATTTGGGAGGAAAGCTGCTTTTGGCTTCAGGGACAGTAGGGCTGCTGATAGAACCAGACGGGGTGCCAGATGTCCCACTCACATTGATAAGACAAAATGCTGGGCTTAGAGTATTACCAAGTAACAGACTTGGATTTGAAAACTGATGTATGAAGCTACCTTGAGGGTAGAGATTTTCCATGTTGACCTTTTGTGCAGAAACCGTGACGGAACCATACGTTTCACAAGTTGACAGAGGTAATTGACTGACTAAACCATGCAGATTTTCATTGGCCTCTCCAGCTCTGGGATCTGAAACACTGAGCATTTGCATATCATTTCCAGTGCGCTGTTTCTTCCTTTCTGATGGGATATGGAAGTCAGTGTGTTGTGTTGTTATTTTATCCCTGTCCATGTCTTCCTCCATATGATTTTCAATGTCCTTCTGTTGGCTAATTTGTGTTTCCAGGCTTTGATCAGAATTTAGTGTGGTCTTTTTTGCCTTCTGTGTACAGTCTTTGCCGGTACTGTACAGTTTTGTAAATGTCCCACCTCTGTAAGTGTGCCATTTTCTGTAGTCAAATTTTCGGGCTTTCTTCCTGTGGTTTCCCTTTATAGTTGCCTCTGTTCCAACATCAGTACAGTCTCCATCCGAGCTAAGGCTTCTAATACTACCTCTTTCAACTAGTGATACCTCTGCAGTAGGCAGACAATCTACTGCTACTTGCCTAACTAGTGAGCGATGACCTGGTGCTTGTTGGCCTGATGACCTTAATGGGTAAACATGTCCTGCACTACACCGTCTGCTAAGATTCATTGTTCCATCAGTGGGTTTACCACCCATAGAGAAGGGTAAAGAACTGCTTCGTGTTAATGGTGCATGCTCCAACCCAGGGGAGTGCTGTGTAGGCGCAGGGTTGTGAATTGCCCCACCTCCTCTGTCTTGATTTTGTGAGCTTGAACTGTGCTTGCTGCTCTTTATCTCAAAATGGAAGGAGTCTTTATAAGTGTACGGCACAGGAAGATCAATGCTTCCTTGTTTTGACAATATCGTCTTTCTTGGCCGCACAGTTTCCAGTTGCTTATTATCCACCAGCACACTATTTTCATATATTAGTTTCGAAATACGTTCTTCTAGCCTCTGCTTCTCCTGAATGGACACCTTGCATTTAGGATCAGAGGTCATCTCAGAGGGTATCTGTGATGTGCCTGGTTCCTGTTGTTCCATAGTGGATTCTGTCAATGATTCCATACTGGGATAATGCAAACTTGCTCCAGGACTGCAGGATGAATGATGCTCACTGCTGTCACTGAAGCCAGAGTCTGTGCTGTCGTGGCTTTGAGATTTTCCTCTGGACATGGGGGAATCCCACGGTTTGGAAAATAAAGCTTCCTGCCTCTGAAGAGGCATACGATTTGGAGTCAGCATTGTACATCCATCCTCACTCAGTGCACTTGTCTGCTGGATAGTAGGACTATTTTTCTCACCATCTGATAATTCCACAGTTTTTCTTAAAGAATTTATGTTGTCTTGAAGCGCTGGTGTTGTGCTTAATCCAACCATGGCAGCATTGTGCAGTGCCCATTCTATAGACATTGTCTTGGTCTCTATAGAGTCTACCTGACATGATAATGTCACGACAGGAAGAACTTCTTTGCCCCTCTTCATGCCAGCTGAATCTCCCCCATTCATCTCACAGGATGGACTTGTACAGTTGTCCTTTGAACTCTCCGTGCTCTCCTGGCTGCTGAAGGTGCCTTTGTCAGATTCGCTGGAAAGGCGGGCATGAGCCTGTGTGCGCTTGTGTTTATAAAGGTTACTCTGCGTCTTGAAGGAAATGCCACAGGTAGTGCAGGGATATGGTCGTTCTCCTGTGTGGCAACGAAGATGTTTCTCAAGCACACTGGGCTTCAGACAGTCCTTACCGCACTGTGGGCAAATATGTTTCCCAACAGACTTAGGTCTGCCCGAAGTTGCTGTAGCCACTAGCCTTTGTTGTTGCAAAACAGCCCCGCTGGCAATACACAGTGGCAGGGAGGGCAGAGTCGAGTTGCTACACATCCTTGGAAGAAAAAGTGGCACAACCGTTGTGTCCTGCAGGGCTCCAGGTTGGGCCTGAGGATATGGCTGCAGACCAGGGGCAGGAACGCTGTGGACATACATAGTCGTGAGAGGGGCCTTAACACACGTCTCTTCCTCTCTCTGTGAAGATGCTGAACACTGAGGCTCGGTAGCTCTCACAAAGCTCTGCTTGCTAGTTGCCATGGTAACACTACCCTTGTGATGCTGGGAGATGGAGCTCACTAATTACCTAAAAAAAGAAACAGTTTCATTATTATTATTATTTAGATTGTTATTATTTTTTTTTATTAAGCCTGGACTCTAAGACTTCATCGAATGATTCCTCCTTAAAGCTGAAATTGAATACAGATGATAGGAAGCTAAAGAAATAAAGATTTCACACACATTTTACACATCACCATTGTTTAAAAGGACTGAGAGGTTAGAAACTACAAAATGTGTATTAGAGCAAGCTTGCTAATTTGGACTTCAAAAAAAAATTAGATAGCAGCACACAAAATAATGGTTGATTATTGATTTATTTTGAAAAAAAAAAAAGCTCACTTAAGAGTATGTTTAGATTTGGAAGCTATTGCCTTTTCTCTGCGCAGTTAAATCATAGAAATATAAAAATGTGGTGAAGATACTTAATTAAGACTTTGATTTTATGTTTAGTGGGAATCTCATATTTAATGTGAACGCATGGTCAATATTTGCATATTGCACAAGCACCAGAGGAGAATGAAAAAAATCGGTGGTGATAGAGTTATGACTCATTTCGAGAAACACGATAGCATCAAGGACCTCCTACCTAGACTAGGTTATTTTTGCATTTATGGAAACGTGAAGACACTTTTATTTTTTTACATTAAAAATATAAAAATTACTCATATTTTTGTCACTTAAATTTTCTATTTTTGTTCTTGTAACATGATTGCAAATTTATGATGACACTTGGCTTGTGGGGGTCCTTTAGACTTTAATACAGTCCTGTCTAAAAGATCTGAGGTTTGTGGAAAGTTTGTCAATAATTTATCCACTGCCTTAAAAAACCGACTCTACAGCTATGTTCATTAAACCTGATGCTGTTTAGTTGTTCACAGAACACATAATATTGGACAAATGCTAATGGACAACTGACATTTTTTAATCATTTGAGAAGCCCAGGCTTTAAATGAATTGAACTAAAATAACATGAACTGATCCATCCCTGATTACTTGCAGAAAGAGTTAGATTTAAACAGTACAGTTCTTTGCATTGTTCACATCCCTTTACCTGTGCCCTGCCATCTGTGTGTCACATCATTATGCTTATGAAAGATTCCTATCATGCTCATCAAAAGATACACAGAAGATCAGTGTGCATGGTCTAACATAGTGCAATGGGTCACTCACCAGAGCTGGGAACTTAAAGGTGACACAGCAGCAGCTGAAGATTGCCCAATTAAATCCAAAATGCGCAAACAAATATCCAGCTTTGGAGCAGTGCGAGGTAAAATGAACAACAGAGTAACAGAGAGCATGTGACTGTGGCACCACAAAGGCCCTTGGTTCCTCTTCTCTCTTCAGTTTTCTTGCAGCCGTTTCTGCTGCTGATGGAGGAAATACAAACGTCATTCATGCAAATGTGACTGGATGACGTTGACAACACAATGTAAAAAGTATATTAGAGAGAGTGAAAGAGGAAGAGAGAAGACACTGTAAATACCAATAAAAACAAAGTTCAGGGTGCCAGCACTTTGAAAGAAATTAACCCAAACCAAAGTGAGGATCACGCTGCAACATGGAGATCCAGAAAAATAGACTAAATGAGATGGACACCGATAGGGAAGAGAGCAGATGGAGGGAGAGAGAGAGAGAGAAAGTCAGACTAAGCTAGTAAGACAGAGAGCGAGTGCAGCACATAACAACACAACTGAACTGAACTAAAAAAAAAAAAAATAAAAAAAAAAACTGTTAAAAAGAGGAAGTACTATGAACATGCAGACCCACCTCAAAAAGATCATTTCACCCACAAATGCAAAAACGCTGTTTTGTGCTGCATGTACCTGACTTCTGTTTCTGGCGTTTCTCACTCCTCCAGTCACCCACACACCCACACACAAAGGAGGAGAAGTGTAACAGAATTTGTGGTGGTGTAACATTTGATGGTGTGAGGTTTTATTTATTTATTTTTTAAGACATGTTAGCAGCTACTCATCAAAAGGGGCTTGTGTCTGGCACCCAATGATCAGAGATTACATTAGCTACCATCTGTGCATTAAACTACAGCACAGCAATGGAGGGCTCATTATTTCCTGTAAACAAAAGCAAAAGATAAAGCAAATCCTCCAGAGGAATAAAATCTGATTCTGTTATCCTTCTGTAATACATTTTGTGTCCTTCACTATCTGCTTCTCATCTAATTGTATTTACAATAGAAAAAAAACCCTAACCATTTAAAAAAGCTAAATATGATTGTTATATAATACACAATATTGAGAATGCAGGAAAGTTAGCAAAAGATCAAAGCAAAAATGTGAAAAAGATACATTTGCATACCTGCAAAAGCCAGTAACTTACTCAAAATATTTAGTTTGTCTCTCACAAGCAAGTATTTATGTTAATGAACATATCAGTGCCATTATAATAAAAACTCCTTGTGTCATTGTTCACAAATAAGATTTTTTGTTTTTTTTACAGATTTTCGCCTGAATTTAAAATAGTTATATTATCAAATACCCTGGAGTGAATTGCTAAAGAATTGTCTCATTTCACAGTAAATAAACTAACAACTTTAACATATGAGTGGAATATTTCATTTTTGTATAGTATTTTTATAATAAACACAAATTTTATTTTTAAAGATCGAAGGAAGCAATATGTCCTCTAGAGGTCTCCATTCTGCCAGTTCAGGCATACCTAAATTGAAAACAATTCCGTACTATACATGTATTTAAGGGGCTAAATGGATAAAATTTTCATAAAAGTCTCATTTTGCACAAACACCTTAAAGTCTAACACATGGGTGGAATAATTCATAATTATTATTGTATTTGTTCACAATACATAGTTTCACACTGAGCTCGTTGCTAGCGGGCAGTGCACATTTTGCATTCCTAGCACCCTTCTTCCGGGTGTTTAGAAAGGTATAACTCAACAACGGATTGGTCTAGCCATTTGATCAATGTTTTTTGGACATATATAATTGGGAGCTTTACAGACATATAAACACATTATGTGATTATGTATTGATTATTGGCCATCAATACAAACATTTTAGGCCAAAACAGCAGAAACGTCTCTGGGTTATGTATATAACCCTAGTTACTAGAAGGAACGAGATCTGCGTCTGAAAACACTATGGGAACACCTCCAGCATGACCACGCCTTGAAACTGCTATGCAAACTGTCAAATGAAGTGCTGAGACCCTTGGGTGACGTCACCGAACAGGAAGTATAAGAGCATGTGCGAAGCCTACCTCTCTGCAGGGAGCTGGGCAGAATGCCTGAAGAACTACTGGCTGTGGTGGTACTGAAGGAACCTTAGGGACATAACCCGCTCACTTCAGCCAATCCGGGCACAAAGTCCACACATGAAGAGGCCACAGACAAGGCCTGTAGGTCCCCCACTCTCTTCAGATACACTAGTGCCAATAGGACCACAGTCTTAAAGGTAAGAAGACGGTCAGAGACTTGCTCCAACAGTTCAAAAGGGGCTTGAGAGAGGGCCCTGAGTACCACCTCCAGATCCCAAGTCAGAACTCGGAGTGGGCACGAGGCCTCGTCCTCAGTGCACCACGAAGAAAATGAACCACTATTGGATCTCTAACCACTGAAAGGCCACCAATAAGGGAGTGGAAGGCCGATATTGCCGCCACATATAATTTCCTCGAGGAAGGAGCTCTGGATTGCAGTATAGTTTGAACATCCTCAGTTGACAAACCAGTGGCTACAAGGTGTGTCCCCTCAGAGGTGAAATACTGAAATACTGAACCCTCTATTTGAGACAGAAGATCTCTCCTGATCGGAAACTCCCATGGAGAGCCGTCGAGGAAAAATATCAGGTCCGCAAACCATACTCGTCCTGGGCAATCCAGGGCCACCAGCAGTAAACTGACCGCATCCTTGGACGAAGCCTCGGCCATGTCTGTGCCATAGAGTCTAGACCCAAAGGAACTGGGTGAACTAGAGAGAACCAGAGGGGACATTGTGCAATGTCAAACAAATCCACTTTGGCTTTGTAGAAGATTGTCTAGATTCGCTGCCTCAGCCCCTGTCTCGACAGGATATCTACTTCCATATTCAAGTACCCTGGAACATAGACTGCTTCATCGAGAGAAGTCTGCCCTGGGACCAAATCAGAATCTGGCGCGCCAGCTTGTTCAAGGGGCATGAACACAGACTTCCTGGTGGTTGACCACAGGCCAAGCACCCACTCATGACCACCCTAAGTGGAGAGGGATGTGTCGACCGTCCATGTGACACGGCGACACAGAGTCCCTCAGGACCAGGCCCGATTTAGGAACTAAAGGTTCCTCCATATACCCAAGACTCGCACACTCCTTCGGGAGATCTTAATCATATGAGGGGAATTCTCTTTGAAGAAAACCCTTGTCTCTGATCATTGCAAAGGTTTAGTGTACAGCACGCCTAGCGAAATCATGCTAGAAGCTGCTGCCATCTAACCCGTCAGCTTTTAAGAGAACTTATAGTCAGTAAATGGCTTTCCCACTCTTCTGACTATTGTAAAAAAGCGAGACAACTCGAGTGAGGGACAATCATGCCCGCTCCGTGACCGAATTCCAGATCACACTATAACCATTCCAGCTATTTCCACTGAAATACTTATAAAAGAAAACACTCAGCAAAGATTTGATTCCCCCTCATCATTTATTATATCAATATTATTAAACTCACAGACATTGAGCAATGATCCTCAGTAAGGTATATTTGTACCAGATGAGACAAACAGACATAAAACATAAATGAAAACAACAAAAAAAAGCAACAACAAAGATAATATCCAACATAAAGTCTGTTAAATCAATCTTGGTCCACGTACTGCAGCAGGCTTAAGAATAGTCGGTTCAATATATTGTCCTACTTGATGATGGAGTAGACCTTGGATAAGAGTTCCCTTCTCAGCAGGCCAGAGAACTTTAGCTGAATTAGACAGTAGGCCAGAAAAGTCACAGTAACTTGAGTAGATCAAAAGTCCAATAGTGAAATGTTTTCACATGATATAAGCAATCCCAGACCAAAAAAAAATCCTCTATAAAAGAGAAGAAACAATCAAAAACAGAACACAAGATCACACAACATCAAGAACAATGATTCTTGGACTATAAACACCATAGCCTTCGTAATTATCTACAACATACCAACTTATACAATAAAACATCAACTTACAGCTGAGCCGCAAACATTGTTTCCCAAGTAGGATTTTAGGACCTCTCCCAACCACATGCAAACCAAATCTGAGGTATTCTCCTTCTCCTTCTCATTTTCTTTTCAGAGAGCCAGGAGAGTTAACGGTGCCCTCACATGGTCGGGAGAGTCATAACATACAATTAATTCTGTAGCAGGCAGTGAATGTTACAATGCCCAGATAAGTGGTCCTCTGAACTGGAGAAAGCACACTTCTCTTGGCATTTTAGTCTTGGCCCCAAACATTCAAGTGAGAGAGGACAGAATCTCGATGCCTGTAAACCTCACTCTGCGATCGGGCTAGGATCTATCCAGCCCACTGTAGTCAAAAATACTGTACTCTGATGGAAAAAAAGCACCTGTCCCACCCCTTCCGGCTCGCCGACTGGGTGTGGAACAGACTGCTGCAACACCCCTCGGGGAAAGTACACACCCCAGCTTCACTGAGACACTACCCAGCTGCAGGGTCGTTTTTGAGGAGCTGAAAACGTGGTCACAGTTCTGCAGTTTTACTTACAATGTGCACCTTACTCAGCAGGTCTTCCTGCATATCTGACTCATCAGAAACATGCATCATATGACACACTACCAACACGCCGTCAGTAATGTCATGGTGCAATGGCTGAGTCTTTAACACGTACCCACACCAGATAATAGAGAGCCTTTAAGCGTCTATTCAACCCACTGTAATGCTACTGAAAAACTGAGCCTTTTTTTTATTAACCCTGCTCCGCCTCTGCAAAACCGTGGAGCCTGAAGAGAGCAGAGAAGGGACGCGGGTACCACGCCAGAAACTGCTTCCTTTCCCGAGGGCTTGCTCTCTCCTACTGCCCGTTAGATCAATCAGTTGAGAAAGAGATAGAGGAATACCTATATCAATCACCTTCATTAGATCTATCTGTGAGCCCCGCGAGTACAAGTGCCGTTCTGCCTCAGTGGCAGCGGAACTACAAACGCGGGACATGCAGATAAAGGCTACCTCTCTCGAGAAGAAACCTCTAGCTAGCAGGATCAGCTCCCGAAAGTGTGGCAGCGCAGCAAACACACGCAGAAAACCTGAGACAATTGTGACCGGGGAGAATGAAGAAGCGGCCAACTCCTCGGAGGAGGATGAACTCTCCCCGGGGAGAAGTAACCATTATCAGCGGTGCTTCATTACCCAGAGCGATGCCTCTAGATCTGTCTGGTTGGGCATGAGAAAGGGGATCACCCATCTCAATTCCTTCCATAAGATCAATTTGCGAGCCCCGCGGATACACCCGACGCTTCGCCTCGGTGACAGCACGGCCAGCCCCACGAGACGCACTTTTGAGCCCCATGAATGCAGGCGCCGCTCCGCCTCAGTGGCAGCAGGACCAGTACCAGGGGGCTGCATACAATGCCAGAAGCTCCCTCGAGAGCAGCCGCATGCTCCTCTCCCACAACACAGCAGATGCGTGTCTTTGGGCGTGAGGAAACAGCCACATGGTGTAACAAATTTCACAAAATTTTTAATTTTTAAACTAACTAGTAGTGTCTCAATCGAAAAGCACACTGACAGTCACATAGAGAGCGCTGCTGAATGAATGAGGCTGGCGTGCACTGCTTCGCACATGCTCTTATATTTCCTGGTCGGTGACCCAAGTTGTGGTGGTTTACATAGCAGTTTCAGGGCATGGTCACGCTGGAGGCATTCCCATAGCGTTTTCGGACGCAGTTTGAGTTCCTGAAAAGGAACTGCACCATTCAACTCCATCGTACCCATTGATCGGCACATCGATGAATGCCGTATGGATATTCAAGCTCACAGAGATGTCAGAGATAACAACCTAAACTAAAAGTTGATATAATGTTTGTGTCCACTTTTAGCACATGAAAGTAGTAAATTTGTGCTCCTCCATGTATAATATAAAAAAAATAATATAAAAAAAAAAACATGCGATTGCGCAAATTCTCTTCCCGGGACAAGGTTAACGACCTTATGGGGTTAAGTCAACTTAATAGTGTACAGTTTTTTCTGAATTCTTAAACCCTAACTGTGATTCTTATAGCAAAATTTCTAAAACTATTAATACTTATAGCAAAACCACCTACTGAGTTTGCAAAACTAAAAGCCCAAACACTGCTTTGCACTCAGTTTGCAATTTTGTAACACACACTTTGCAAAACTGTAGGTACAATCCACTGCACAGCACTCTTTTTGCTGAACTGTAAACACAACTCTAGCAAAACTATACACATTTATGGCTATTATTTACACTGTTTTTCCAACTGTCTGGCACACTGTCAAATGTGAAAACTGTTTTAGATAATTAGTTCACTTTGCAATCAGCCTAAGCACTATAACTAAGCAACAGACAAGCTGTTTGTGTAGAGTACAATGGAGGGAGCAGGAAGAGTCAGAATTAAACGAGGCAGAGGAAGAGGACGTGGAGGTGAAGAAGTAGAAGGAAGAGGACGACAATGAAAAGGAGGTGAAGTTAGAGGAAGAGAACAAGGAGGATCAAGACGAGGACAAGGAGGGGGAAGAGAAAGGGTAAGAAGAGTAAGAAATAAAATTACTAGACCAGAGCAGACCAGATACTTCATCATATGGGACAATGTTAGTTTCCATAGGGCTGCTTTGGTCTGCATCTGGTTTACAGATCACCCACTCTTCACTGTACTCAACCTCCCCCATACTCTCCATTCTCCATGAATCCATTCTCCATGAATCCAATTGAAGAGTTCTTCTTTGCCTGGCGCTGGAAGTTCTATGACCTTCATCCCCATCAACACATAGCCCTTTTTCAGCCAATGAAGGAAGCATGTGGAAATATTGATCAAAGAATGTCAAAAGTTGTATTTATGACCCTGATTTATGACCCTTTTATTGTTTTATGGCCTTTTTATGACTTAATGAGGGGCAATAAAAACCGTACAATAAACGGGAAATCCTGTACACCCTACATCCTGTCATAAAAATTACCTCCGGAACGTTAATGACTGCAGCTGTTGTATCCTGTTATAAAACAAAACCAAGTCATAAAAAATTTTTTATGAGTTTTTTATTATTATTAATTGTTTGTGTCTGCTTGTGAAACTGTATGTATGATTGGCGTGAGTTCAGCTGTTTGAGTGTGTCAAGTGTCTGATTGAACTGAGGCCCTTCACCGCAGGGGATCTGTGTCTGCTACCCCACCCTCCCAGCAAGGCTGTCCTGTACTCCAACGCTCTGTTATCTGAAAATGACAGAGAGAAAATAGAATAAAGGGGAATAAACTGAATAAAAGTTTTATAAATAAAGAGTAGGGGCAAAAAGTAGTAGAAGTGTTAGACCCTTAAATTTCACGAGTTTGATTGCTAAATGGCAAGGAAAGAGTAAATCACCCTTTTTGTATATATCATGAAAATAAACACTGAACTATTACTACGAAATACAGAATTATAGTGCAGGTACATTTTTAACAGACCAAGCTATCCCACTGATGTTGCTATTATCTTAAAGTTTTACTCCAAACCATACTTGTCCCTTAATGTTTTGGATTCTTTAAGTTCACTTCAACATTATCTTTTTAGCTGATTGTATGGCTAAGCCCCCACACCTCTCCACAGAAGCTTGTTCAACTACATTTTCAACACATCAAGAAATGACAGGTTACAGATCATTTTTAAATAAGTGTTTTAGCCACAGTGTCTAAGAGACCGACCCTTTCCCCCTGAGGAGACCGTGAGCTATCGTGAGCCACCAGAAGGGGTACCTAGATTGAGACATTTAAAAACAAAAATAGTCATGAGAATATATGAAAGTCTAATGTTTATCAGTACATTACAGAAAATAATTTATCTACAGAAAATAATTTATTTAACTTTATCACAATATGCTAATTGTTTGAAAAGGACCTGTATATATCGACAACATCTTAATTTACTCCAAAGACTTCGATTCACATATTCAACATGTCTGATCAGTCCTAACCAAGCACATAGAACATTGACTCTACGCCAAAATCTCCAAATGTGAGTTCCACCAGACTAAGACATAATTTCTGGGATTCATCATCAGCGCTGAGGTGGTCGCGATGGATGAAAAGAAAGTCTCTTCAGTTGTCAGCTGGCCTAAACCACAAAACCTGAAGGAGCTGCAGCGGTTCCTAGGATTCGCCAATTTTTATCAGAGGTTTATAAGGAACTTCAGCAAAATCACAGCCACTCTGACCTCCATGACGCGAAAAGGCACCAAACACTTACCCTGGAACTTTGAGAGTGAAAACGCCTTCAAGGAGCTCAAGGAACGATTCACCACAGCTCCCATACTTTGACATCCTGACCCAGAGAAACAGTTTGTGGTCGAGGTGGACGCCTCCAACACCGGCATAGGGGCTATACTCTCCCAGGGCCAAGGCAATCCACCAAAAATTTTCACTCAAGGCAGCCCTTGAAGAATGGAGACACTGGTTAGAGGGGGCTAAAGAATCATTTCTGGTACACAGATCACCGAAATTTGGAATACCTGCGCTCAGCCAAGAGATTCAATTTCCGTCAGGCTCGCTGGTCGCTCTTCTTCTCCCGATTTTAACTTCCAGATAACTTATCGACCAGGATCTAAAAACATCAAAGCTGATGCACTTTCACACCAGTTTGATTCCACCACACAGGCCAGCCAACCTGAAACCATCCTTCCTCCCACCATTATTGTAGCACCGGTTCAGTGGGACATTGACAGAGAAATCGCTGATGCTCAAAACGCTGACCTCCTGAATGCCCTCCGGACAAAAGTTATGTTCCTGAACCCCTACAGGACCGTCTGCTCCATCTTATCCACGACAGTCCCAACGCTGGTCACCCTGGAATTCTAGCCACATTAGATCTTACCACCAACCGCTTTTGGTGGCCCAGTCTGTCTCCAGATGTTACCAAGTTTGTCAAGACCTGCCCCATCTGTCAAGTTTCCAAGTCATCCCGTCAGTGTCCAGCAGGTCTACTACAACCATTACCCATTCCTCACCGTCCCTGGTCTCATATCGTCTTGGATTTTGTAACCGACCTACCACCCTCAAACAACTATACTGCAATACTCACAGTCATAGATCGATTCATAGGCCTGTCGACTGGTACCCCTCAGAAAGCTACCGACCACCTGGGAAACAGCACATGTCATGTTAGAACAGGTATTCAGATATTACGGCCTCCCCGATGACATTGTTTCTGACAGAGGCCCACAGTTCACCTCCTGGGTGTGGAGAGCCTTCTGTACCCAACTAAATATTAATGTGAGTGTGATTCAAAAGTGTGACCTCAAACTGACATAGCCTAACTTGTGCACAGAGAAAGCAAAAGCCAGATTATTTTTTATTCATGCCGTCAGTGTGTAGTTGGTGCATTGTGTCCTTATTACAGTTTTTTATGATTGCTTAAGCACAATTTTGAAAACTTGGCCCGGTTTGTCAAAACACTACACACAATTAACACAACCCTACACCAAAGTTGCGCAACACTTCAGATAATTTGCAAAATAGAACAATTTTGTCAAAACTATACACACCTTTATAAAAACAATGTTTAGTTACCATACGAAACACACACATTTTCACATTTTCATATCATTTCATTTAATCTTTTGGAACCAGTTACACACTGATGTTGCAAACCTTTACACTTTTAGCAAATCTAATTCTCAATGATTAGAGTACTTTAAATTAAGTACACAGAAAAAGTGCAACTACACTACATTTCACCAAACAATACACAAGACCAATGCTGCAGGAAAATATTATTGATTTCTTTCCCATTTACCCAAATCAGTCAAAATGGAGAATCACAACAAAACCAGTCTCAGGTGTCACGCTACTACAGTAGTGTACATAAAACTGTTAGATCAGCAAACAACAGACAAACGTAAAATACTGTATCCAGCACAGGTTACAATTACAGTAAATAACAACAAACATAAAAAATAATAAAAAACTAGAAAGATTGCATTTTATAGTGCTTACAGTTTTTTTCAATTGCTTAGACACTAAAATTAAAACTTTCTTACAATTAACAAATCCTTATAATCAAGGAGCAAAACACCGGGCTAGATTTGCACAACTTTAAGCACATTTTCAGCTTCACACTTTTTGCAAAATTCTACACACAATGATTTGCGAAACACTAAACACACTTAAACATTACACACAACAATCATGAAGTCACTTCCTTGCAATACCAAAGCACTGACTGTCAAATTACCGCACCATCCAACCAATTGGTTCAACACGGTCATCAGGTGTGCAACACTTGTGCAACACAAACACTTGTTTGCTTACAGTTTTTTACAATTGCTATGACAGTTTTTTCAATACATTTAACAAGTTTTCTAAACTCTTAACATGGTTAGCACAACATCCGTCTTTGTAGGCAATTCAATTAACCCATTTCACGTGTTCGCACTTCCTCAGTCATAATAAAGTAGCATGTTTGGCGTGCTGTCGGAGGCGAGCTGGGAGTTCGGTGAACCCAGAGCCCTAGTAGCGAGAGACCTGAAGAGGGCGTGGCTCGTAGTCCAGCTCGAACCCTGTGTGCCCCCCCGGGAACGGAAGAGAAGGGGAGGTGGTGGGAATGCAAAAAAGAGATACAGAAAGGAAGGAAACTGGACTATTTATAGTGACGAGATGAGGATCAGATTGGCTTACAAAGTAAACGGTGCCAGCTGTGACTAATCGTCAGCCCTTCCACCTGAAATTAGTTTAAAAACTTAATTTGACATGTTCGCACTTCCTCAATAGTCATAATAAAGTAGAATGTTTGGCTTGCTGTCAGGGGAGAGCCGGGAGTGGCTCGGAGCCTGCGTGCCCCCAAAAGAAGCTTAAGAGAAAACAGCAGCCAATCATGCGCCCAAAAGAGGCTAGAAGAGATAGGGAGGATGGGGGTGGTTAAAGGGCTGCGTGCCTCTGCGGAGGCAGGAAGGGACCTTGGCTTAGGTGGCATCCTCAGCTATAAGAAGGGGCTTTGCGGGGGGGGCCTATGAAGTTGGGGAAGGGGCGGGCCTAGCTGAGGAGGGGAGCCTCTGTGGAGGCGGGAAGGGGACCTGAGGTAAAAGTCCTTGGCTGAGGCGGGAAGGTGATATCTGCGAGATTGGAAGGGAGGGGATGGGTCCCAGCAGAGTTGAGGAGGGTGATGCCTCAGCGGCCTCGGCGGAAGCGGGAAGGCCTTTGCGGAGGGGAAGAGGCCCCAACAGAGGTGGATAGGAGGACCTCTGTGCGGGCTGGCCTCAGGGGAGGCTTAATAGGACAGGAGAGAAACTCTGCGGAGGTAGGGGGAAGGGAGCCTTGTGGAGGCTGAGAGTGGAAGTCCCAACAGAGGTGGATAGGAGAACCTCTGTGCGGACGGTCCTTAGAGGAGGCGGATAGGATAGTGGAAAGATCTACCATGGAGGTAGGGCTGGCCTCTGCGGAGGCGGCGGCAGGAGATGTGGTGAGGGGCGATCACTGAGGTCAGGGAGGGACAACGGCCTGCTGGCTGTTTGGTGAAAGCAAGCGATGGAAAGGCTGGCTGTTAGAGGGAGGATAGACCCTTGGTGGGGAGGCAGCTTGGGTTGGTAGGCAGCAGGAAGACAGTGTGGGGAGGAGAAAAGGAGAAAGCCTCAGCAGAGGTGGATAGGAGGAACCTCTGCGCAGACTGCCTCTTGAGGTTCAGCCCCTGCAAGAGGATAGAGATCCTCTGCGCAGGCTAGCCTTTGGAAATAGAAATTAAAGGAAACAGGGCGGTGGGAGTGGGTAGGCTTTTTTGGCTACTGATGAGGGTTTGCATGGTTTGTTGGATGGAGGCGGGGTCAGAGCGGATGTAGTTCCTCTAGGCTTTCTGAGGTCCAGTGGCCTAGGGTCTGGATTTGGTCGGGACGCAGACCTCATTCAGCTGCGGAGGTGGCTGCACTGATCATGAAAGAGTGGGAAGAGAATCTTTCCAGTTTAATACCTGGAAGGAGAAGGACAGCTTTAAATGCTTTGAAACCAAAACCTGAAAGCAGGGCGGTTGGTTTTGTCAATGAAAAGGGGATTGGTTGAAGAATGGTGAAAGATTTCCTGTATGAAAAGGAAGGCTAATAATGTCTGGGTGGGGAATTGGAGGTCGAATTACTCTTTATTCTCGAATTACTTTGCTTAATAAAAAGGTAGCTGAGCTGTTATTTAGGATGGAAAGGTCAGTTACTGAGGGATGGGTGAGGAGATTGTAGGGAGAGTTGACCGTAAAATCAGAGCATCTCAGGAGCCCGAGAAAGCCAGGGTGAGCATGACCTCAAGGGTTCTGGCTATTAGGGGGTTGGCATAAGTGCTGCAGAGGGTGTAAATACGGCGGGTCAGGACTTCTAAGTTGGTGGGGAGTCAAGGGTCAGGATGGGTGGGTTTGCTTTTGGGTACCCTCTAGTAAGAGGGAGGTTTGGACATTGGAGATGGTGGGCAAGGAGGAGCCGAACAGCAGTTTGTGGAAAATTGGACTCTGCTTACGTATCCTTAATGGAGCTAGCTTGAAGGATTATTGGCGTTAAGATGAGAAATCGATGAGGTTATCGAGAGGGGAAAAATCTGGGAATTGCAGTTAAAACATAAGTGGAAGGTTTTGAGCGACCTCCAAGCTGTGGTATACAATTGGAGGGATCTAAGGGCGACGGCTTGCAGCATTGGTGACAATGATGCTCCATAAAGAGGCCCGAGGGGATGGTTCAAGGGAATATAAGCTGTGAATAGGGAGGTGCTGGGGTCGGCTGGAAGTCTGCATCTGGGGCAGCATCTTGAATTTCTGAAAAGAGAACGAGAAAGGAAGTCAGCAATGGCATTTGCTTTTTTTGGAATGTGTTTAGCAGTTAGTCCGAACTGGTCAGTTGCTGAGATCCGGACCAGCCTTCTGATAAAGGGCATAACGGCTAGGGAATGGAATCTTTTTATAAATAAAGTTTATAAATGCAGTGGACAGTCGCTTCATTATTGCAATGTATTGCAACATATGATGTAGACCATTCATGTTAATTTTAACTCTAATATGCAAAAATAGACATATTGCAGCTTAACCGTTTCCTATTTTGTGTGAATTCGGTTCACCAGATTTAATCCTGATAAATGTCTAGTAAGGTAAGTTTAGTTTAAGCAGGCCTATAATAAATTTCAATAAAGCAGGCTGGATAGACTTCACAGTCGCTATTTCGTAATCATACCAATTCTGCCAACAGAACTGTTAGATAAATTTAGCCTATGAAAACATAATATTGAGAATTTGGGGCATTTAGAGGTTTATTTATTAGATATAGCTATAGAGATAGAGATAGAGAAAAATGAAATTCTGTTGATTAGAAGTTCAGCAGAATCAGGATCGGTGATGGGCACTGAAGATTGGGGCGGATCAAGTAATGGGAGGGGAGTCTGCAAACTCCGGGGTGGAATCCGTGCGTCAGGCCTAATAATAGATTATAGGAAAAAGGTCATGGAAATAATGACAATACAGTGAACAATAACAACAATAAAATTGACATGGGTTGATAAATACTTAAATCAATGAAATGTTGTGTTGAGAATTGAGTGCATTAAATACATTGAGTGATCACAGAGAAGGAAAATGTTTGCCACATTGGCATAGAACTATACGGATTGCATATGACATCATCGGCAACATCTAGCGTGTATGAGCTGGCTTGCTGCTTCGTTTCGCTGGCAACATTGGGCTTATTCTGCGTCTGGGCGGAGGAAATGAAGGGGATCCCGGCGAGAGGTGAGTGGCGTGGGTTCTTTGTTGAAAGTGTGCTCTGAGGGGAGAAGAGTGGAGGAAGAGATTGCGCCGCTTGCGCCTTGAATGGAAGCAGCGAGCTCCCGTGGGAATGAAAATGTGGCTGGAGCAGGAGCTAGGTTCTCTTGATCGAATCGGTAGCAGGTTGTTAGATGGCAGGCTGAGGAATCGCGTCTTCGCGGTGTTAGGCAGAAGAATCTAAGTTAGACATCGAGTTTGTAGGATGTGTCTTCAATCTTGTGATTCCGAAGAATGCAAAAACGAGATCCAGAAAGGAAGGAAACTGAACTATTTATAGTGATGAGATGAGGATCGGATTGGTTTACGAAGGAAGCGGGATTGATTAGTAAACGGTGCAAGCTGTGACTAATCGTCAGCCCTTCCACACGAAATTAGTTTAAAAACTTCATTTCTTATTGCTTTGATACAAAATTCATATAGTTAACACAAATTTAAAATGCTTGAACTTTGTTTATACACAAGCTCAACCAAGACCAGAACATTGTAATTTTACAGTCAAATTTAAAAATGCTTTCACACTGTATGTCAGAACGGATAACATCATGTTCTAAAGCATATAACTTAGAACATAACTACTTAAAGTCAGAGTGAACAGCTGTTTAAATTGTAAATTAAAAAAAATATTCCCTGTATTTTATTCCATTGCCAATGAGAAACAGATTATTGCAGTTATGTAAATATATACAGTTTTTACAATCACTATGACAGTTTTTTTCAAAACATTTAACAAGTTTTCTAAACTCTTAACGCACCAGCACACCTAAAACACACAATTGGCAAAACAATTAATTTCATGCTCAAGATCACACATTGGAAACTTAACTGCAAAACTCATTTTCAAAATACAATAACATGGCTGCCAACTCTCACGCATTCAGAGTGAGACTCACGCCATTGACCCAATTCTCACACTCTCACGCCGCATGTTCTTGCAAAGCAATATACCTGTTGGTTTCTCTGAAAATATGAACAATGGATGCCACTCTGTCCCAGCTGAGATTTGGCTGTACTTGTTCACCAGCCTCTCTTTATGATAGCCTGTGGTTTATGACAAGGTCAATGAAAGTAGCTCTTATTTGATCAGTTACCCTAGCGCTGGTCCTTTTTTGAGTGCCACCACGCATTCTAACTCCTCTCCCTCTACCACTCCTCTCAATTGTCCTGGTACTCATCTTCCTCTCCCTCATGTAGGCATTTCTTTCTTTATTTCACTCTATATTGTTCAGTTTCCACACAAGATCAGCCCAAAGAGTCCTCTTGTAGAACATATGATCATGTGATTGGAAAAACCTCAACAGCTCTGCATGGCAATCAGCTTTGATTGATATAGTGGGCAGGCAGAGTTGAACCGGAGACCTCTTGATCTGCAGTCAAATGCTCTACCACTGAGCTATACCTCCACAAATTCTAAACCCCAAATGAAAAAAACAAAATAAAAATAAAGAATATGTCGATCATTTTCAGCTAGTCAATGAAACAGTAATGCATACCTGAGATCCGGGTTGAATACAAAATCTCTCCCACTGAGCTACATCTATAAAAATGTTAAACAAATGACTTCCATCAGAAGGACATGATAAATCCAGACTTGGAAGTCACAGTACTGAACACTACTATTGAATTTAGTATTAAGGGGGCACCTGGATTTCAACCAGGGTCTTCTTGATCTGCAGTCAAATGCTCTACTACTGAGCTATAACCCCACTAATCCTAAACTCCCAAACGAAAAAAGAAAAAGAAAAGAAAGAATATGTCGATCATTTTCAGCTAGTCAAAGAAACAGTAATGCATACCTGAGATCTGGGTTGAATACAAAATCTCTCCCACTGAGCTACATTCGTAAAAATGTTAAACAATTGAAGTCTTTTGAGAAGGACATGATAAATCCTGACTTGAAGTCAAGGTACTGACCACTATGATTGAGTTTAGTATCAAGGGGGCACCTGGATTTGAACCAGGAACATCTTGATCTGCAGTCAAACGCTCTACCACTGAGCTATACCCCCACAAAGCTTAAAACCCCAAAAGAAAAAAAAAAATGAAGAAAATAAGAATATGTCTATCATTTCCAGCTAGTCAAAGAAACAGTAATGTATACCTGAGATCCGGGTTGAAGAAAAAATCTCTCCCACTGAGCTACATCTGTGAAAATGTTAAACAAATGATGTCTTTTGAGAAGGACATGATAAATCCAGACTTGGAAGTCAAGGTACTGACCACTATG
>JAUYWG010000045.1:471291-488207 GCA_034779775.1 Enteromius afrohamiltoni
AGTAGTACAATGTATTAAATCATGAATAAATAGTGAGCTAACAAAAAGATACACAGAGGCAGGATACAGCTCTCAGCTGTCTCTTTATTCTTATTACCAGCACACCTGAACAGCGTGTGCCCAAGAACACTCTTTTCTTAAAGGAGAACTCTCCCATAACCATGCATGTATATGTCAGTGCTGCGTGAATTATGTTTGTCACTCAGCAATGCATCAGATGCCTGTATCTGCTCCTACAGTGTAGTATATATATACCATTTTATCTTTTAGGCTCATTGTTTTTAGAAGCCAACCATTTTCATTGTAGTTGTCACGGTTCAGAGACGAGAAGACATGCGGAATCATATGCAAGCTTTATCAAGTCAAATACAGGCGGAGTCAAACAACGGCAGTCAGGATCAGAGGCAAAGAAGCAGCCTGCAGGATGGGGCTGACGGCGAAGAAGTCCATGTCGACTCGTCTGGCCAGACGAGTGCTCTCCTGAGCCGATCAACAGTTCTAATATTCTCCAGGGCGGAGCGGATGGCTGTAGAACCCTCCGGGACCGGCCAGACAAAGATCCAGCTTCCCAGAGCCGATCAGGCAAATAATTTATCCTCCTAGGCAGAGCCGGAGGCGGAGACACCCACCGGGGAGGAGCAGGCAGCGGAGAAGACCACTGGGGCGGCGGGAGTGCCCACCAGCGTGGTGCAGGCAGCAGAGACGTCCACCAGGGCTGAGCAGATGCCCCCCAGGGCGGTCCAGACAGCAGAGACCACCACTCGGGCCGAGCAATCCGTGCAGCCATCAGCCACCAGGGCGGCGCAGGAGGTGGAGACGCCCACAAAGGCGGACCAGGAAACCAGGCAGCACAAAAGAGCATGGACAGGTTAGTGATCTAACCGGCTCAACACGGAGTCCGTGCAGCCATCAGCGGAACCCCTGGGAAATCCATGACCGCAGTCAACATCCCAGGGGTCGTGCAGCCACTGATAGATCCTCCGTGATCGGGACCGACCGGACATAACACGGTTCCTCAGACCTCGTGATTCGGGGCTAAGACCTGACAGATGCGGACTGGGTACCGCGAGGATCTCTGACAGCTCTCCTGGCTGTGGAACCGGGACCGACAGGACATAGCACGGTTCCTCAGACCGTCTATTTACAGACTGTCCATTCAATTTTATTTTCTTTCTTTTAGTGTGGAGCTACAGCAAACATGACTTACCCACAGCAGTTCTACCTTGCTCTGCTGCAGATTACGCACGCGCAGTGGGCAACAGCACCGCGGAGTAACTAATCAGAAATCATGAATCACATTAATGCAGGATTTTCTTAAAGGACTTTTACTGATATTTATATTTATCTCGTTACATAAATACAGGGGTTAATGACAAGAAAGGGGCGGAGAACATATCAGTTGCTGGGGCAACATATGAGGTGGGTGGAGACAGAGAGCACAGGTGACAGAACATACAAGGAGTGGAAAAATACAACATATACAACAGAGAGGCTGGAAGTGCTATACTCAAGTTCAACAGGCACTTCCAGCAGATCATTTCAGTAGTCTTTAAGTCTCAATGTTCACCCATTCACCCATGTTTCCAACTCAAGAGACGTTCAGTTATTTCTGAAACACGAATTAAACACTTTTATTGGAATCAGAACCCTGATCCTTTAAAAAGTGTATAATAAAGACACTGTAAAAGTAATCCAGTAATAAAGACATATTTTTAATTAAACTGTAAATTAAAGCATACTGTAATTCTTAGACTAAATAGTTGATTCAACTATTATGTCTTTATGAAGTTTTGAAAGTGTCAAAGTTCAGGTTACATGGAATTTTAATGGAAGAACAGTTTCATTAAAAATATATTTATTTGTGTTTACAAGCAGAACCAAAATCTTTTAGATTTATAATGCAATTATTATTATTATTTTTTTTTGTAGTTTGTTTGTTAGAGTTTAATGACTCATTTTAAAGGTGTTATACATTTTAATGGCAAGCCAAGATAAAGTACAATAATATTCCATCTATTCAGAGTACAGAAAAATAATAAGAAAATGAATGTGCTTGTCACCAAAGACTTTTTATATTTAAATTGTGAATAAACTGTTTAATGATTAAGTCTATTATGATTATGTGCTTTTGACAAAAAAAAGAGAGTTATTAAATTGTTAAAGTGTGGGGTAGGTTTAATGCTTCAGAGACTGTTACTGAGGTTAAAGTGTGTTCTTGAGGTAAGTTTAAGAGTGTTTTTGAGGTGAGGTGATTGGTTCAAGTGTGTAAGGGGTCTGATCGAGTCGCTCCGCCCTGAGATCAGACAGGAAGTGAACGGAGAACAGGCCAGAGTTTCACACACGCTCGTTCATGAACTAAACTCATGAAATATCAGCTGAGCTCGCCACTCAACAACACACACTACAGAAAGAGCAGAGCAGCTCTGAGGCGCGGCGGACGGAAGACACGACATGATCGCTTTACTCTTCTAAACTAGTTTAACTAGCTCTACACGCGAGGGGAAACGTGGTGAGTGTCTCTAGTTCAGTGTGTGTGTGTGTGTGTGTGTGTGTGTGTGTGTGTGTGCGCGCGCGTTATATCACAAGTAATAGCGTGTCGTTTGATGTCGCGTTGATGTGATTTGATGACGTGTTATTGACTGTTATGAGACTGATATCTGCTCATCCCTCTCCTCCTGCGAGTGTGGCACTGTTACAGGCCAAACACACACATCTACTGTACTTTCCTTGAAACATTCGCTAAATATATGATTATATGATAAATGCATGGGTTTTTTTTTCCGGACAATCCAACAAGTATCCAACCAGCTTTCTGGGACAATGCTCAGTTATACAATGAGTTCCCAAACTTTTTAAAGCCACTGATGATCCCCTTTCTCAAATACAATGGCAGCTCTATATTCTCATTCTATACTCGATTAATACTGTAACAACTTTGGTCACAGTTCTTTTAAGGTGTGATTATTAAGTATTAAATAAAATTAATTGGGCTGGGACGACGCATTGATTAATTGCAAATTGAGAAATGATTCCGCATCGATTCTTAGATATTCTGAATGCATTGTGATCCCTCTGGAATCGATTCTGAGTTTAGTTCTGAACAGTAGGTGGCGCTGCATGCTCCAGAAACGGACATACTCTGCTTGTTTCCAAATACTTGCACGCTCCAAATTCGCAAAGGGTGAAGCGAATGACAACGGTGTTCACAGTGGACTGTGTTTACGTCTTAAAGGGTTAGTTCACCCAGAATTCTGTCTTTAATTACTCACCCTTGTGTCGCTCCAAACCCATAAGACCTCCGTTCATCTTCAGAACACAGATTAAGTTAAAAATGAACTGAAATGATCCCAGATCCAGAAACATAGTAAAAACATCCATGTGACATCAGTGGCTCAACTTCAGTTTTGCGACACTAGGAGAATAGAATTTTTTTCAGCAAAGAAAACAAAAAAGGCGTATCATCAGCATTACCATTGGTCTCCCCTGACTTAGTCTTTCTCCATTTTTGAGAGTACGCAAGCTTTAACGTATTTGACGTAAGCAGCCTTGATTACATCCGGGAGAAACCACACACATGTGCGTAATCTGCGGTTGTTTACGTCTCGAAGGAAGTGTACACATGCGTTGTGATGCTCTCTAAAATGGCGGAAGATGTAAATCAGGAGACAAGAATGGTAAGCTGATGACAAAAAAGTATTCTCCTAGCGTTGCAAAACTGCAGTGCATCCACTGATGTCACATGGACTGGGTTACCGATGTTTTTACTAAATTTCTGAATCTGGATCATTTCAGTTGCGTTGCTGTCTATGGAGAGCTCCTCCTCATCAGCATCTGTGTGCGCGGATAAACATCTGCTGTTAACACCGAGGCTCAGAGTAAAAACAAGGACACCTTAAAAGAAACGGGGGTTTAAACTGTCCTAACTACACGCGACGTGCGATAAAAGGTGTATT
This sequence comes from Enteromius afrohamiltoni, assembly GCA_034779775.1. NCBI lineage: Eukaryota > Metazoa > Chordata > Actinopteri > Cypriniformes > Cyprinidae > Enteromius > Enteromius afrohamiltoni. Next base: position 475,245 of record JAUYWG010000045.1, read on the forward strand.
TTCCATGTTGATCCAAGTTTTTGGCCTAACCAGCCATGACAGCGACGCACAAAATTTGAATTTAGAAATTTAGATTTAGAAGTTTCTATTTCCGAGAGCGCGCGGCTGGAACAACGGCATACAAACTAAGACCTGGTTTCACAGGCGGGGCTTGGCCCAAGCCAGGATTGAGGCCCGTTCACCCCACACACCATAACGATGAAGGCACAGAGAAACAATAATCAATCAGAATCAATCCTCCTATCATGTGCCTGAGAATTTAAAGCAACAGATGCACTTGAGCTTCTAATAAACGGACGATATGATTTGCTGGTGTGGATTCTTTATAGTTTAATTAGGACATTTAAGTCATTCTTATAAACATGCGTTAGAAAAACAAAGGTACTGCCATGTTTTAAGATCAGTCAGTGTGAGTTTCTTTCAGTTGAAATTTTACATTTAGTCTAGGACTAGGCTTAAGCACTGTCTGTAAAACTGGAGGTATATGAGAGTAGATGATCTCAGGTGATGATGTGCTTCATAATTGTAGTTTAAATATTATATTATGTGACATTATATACATACGTGGAAAATAAAATAAAGCAAAGATGTCCTTTAAAACTCTGAACTCACCAACGAGTGTATTCCATAACCCAGATGTTATCAGTCACTCAGTATCTACGTTTAATATTTCTGAATCAACACGCGCTGTTAGAGAGTATAGTGTCAGAGTGCTTTCTCTGGAACGAATTTCAAAACGCTTAAAGAAGCACTAACGTTGTTCTCCACATGCTCTCGGCGTGTGTTCAGCTGTCTGCTGCAGGTCATGGCTCAGGAGGGCGCTCTGCAGTACGAGCCGGTGGCGGAGATCGGCGGAGGCGCTTACGGGACCGTCTACAAGGCTCGAGATAGAGACAGCGGGCAGTTCGTGGCTCTGAAGAGCGTGAGAGTGCAAACCAATCAGGACGGTCTTCCCCTGTCCACGGTCAGAGAGGTGGCTCTGCTCAAACGACTCGAGCAGTTCGACCATCCCAACATCGTCAGGTACTAAACAGACAGACAGGATGATACCGGCTGCTGAAGCTGCTTAGGCTAGTCTTAAAAAGTTCGATCTGAACCGTTCGTTTAATATCTATTACAAAAAATAAGTTTAATCAGAAAAGTGAGACTGATGATCTCTTTGTAGGTTGGTCAAACTAGTTACGGTAAGACACCGTCTCTGTGTTCACGCAACCGACCCCTGAAACACACACACTCATGCTCTGTGCTAAACCTTCCTTCAGTCATTCAGGTTTTGCATGAGATTTTACAACGGCTTCGGTCAAAATACTGTCACTTTGATTTTCTAAAAATAATAACCCAGAGTAGATTTGACGTCAGGTCTGAGCCGAGCTCTGTAAGTTATTTCTAATCTAGGCGCTTCCCAGTCACCGTCTGCGTTCATTTAAAATTACGTTTTATATGACCCAATACTGCATATACATATTTCCAAGTCATTGCATGCATAATATTTCCACTGCAGAAGAAACAGAAGCGACTGGAGCCGCATTCAGATGAATAGCTGAAATATAGCATGAATGCATTTACGCTTGTATGCAAAGTTATAACAGCATAATGCTGTGAGTTCGCTGTTTTAATATACATGCAGCTTATATATGTACATAAATAATACTGTAGCTACTGTGAAACTAAGTCACCGCTAGGTGACAGGATGTGACTATTTAATTAATGAGTCATGGAAGGCTTCAAACGATTCGTTCAGATGTGTCCTTATCAATGGACCGCTGAATCACTGACCAGATTTAAAACCCATTCATTAGCGAAACGAGTCCTGCTGTGATCTTTGTCTGGAACTATTTTCATTAACCAAATGAAGCAAAAACAGTCAACAATATATCCTTTCAATAAATTCAAATTCAGAACTAAACAACTAAAATGCACATTAACTACTCCTTTTAACAATTATATAATGTCAAATGTGCAATCGTGATTTTCAGGCTATGTTATATACAAAAAAAATCGTTTTTTTGATGAGATTGAGATTCCCTCACACAGACAAGCCAAGCCTCATTGGCCTTACCTCGTTGTTACTCGTTATCCTATTAATCTGTGTTTATTGAACTGAATGTAATAAATCTCAGCGAATGTTGTGCGGTTAGATGTTTTAATCCGACCAGTTCTCCGGGCGGGCAGGTAAAATTCTCTTCTTTCACTTGCCCCATCAAAAAATCTACTTGTCTCTGACGAGCATCAAAGTCGAGTTCTACTGCTGTCGAGATGATGGGTGTTAATGTCAGGCCCTGCTCTTAACTCTTGGGTAATGGGTATATACCGGTAGACACGATTAACAGGTAGGAATTTGACAATAGAAGAAGCAGTGTTGCCAACTTACCGACTTTATCACTAGATTTAGACTAGACTAGATTTCAGACCCAACTGTTGTGTTCTTTTTCACAAACGACCAGGAGACAGACTTTGGATTTGGAAGCTAAATTCTCTTTATTGTGAGAACTCTGTCCACGCTGCAGTCATCAAAGTAAAATCTAATTGTCAGACTTGTCTGTTGTCTAACTAAAGCAGTGTTGCATTGTAATTCATATAAGTTTCAAGGGGGAGGAGTTACATGGAGGCGGAGACAGTTGACACAAAGAAGTGCAAATTAGTCAGGTTTAGCAAACTTCCCCCAGTACAGTAGTCCTGATCCAATCAGGATAGCCAATCAAATACTAGAGCAAAAGGCACCAAATGCTGTTACAAACAAAAGGTGACACAGCAAAAGACTTACAATAGGAGGACCGGAACTGGCTGCAAGCTCTTAATGTAAATACAATGTACCTCTTGTATGTTGTTATTTCACAATGTAGCATCAGCAGATGTAAGACAGATTCTTACATTTGTAGTCCTACACCCTCTTGGTGACTTTTTTTTTTTTCCAAAAAAGCAACTAGTGACAAATCTAGCGACTTCTTGGATAAACCTCAGCGAGTCTCTGGTAGAGCTCTTGTTTCCCAGCGCACACACACACCTCGGTGCAGCAGCATGTGACAAAACCAACGAGGAGATTGTAAAGAAAAAAGGTGCATCGTGTGTAATGTGGAATTGGTTTGGGATACGAATGAGACGAACGTGATTTGCAAGGTATGCTAGAGCACTGTTTTATCAAGCGGTGGAAACGGGACATTCTAAAACATGCTTAACGCACCTAGAAACTGACGAGGAAAGCCCACATTTCTTGTGATAATCACTTACTACTTTCAAAAAACAAGCCCACATTCAACAGATAAAGTGAATAATATGCCCCTCAGAAGTCCATTATATGGAAACAGCTTAACGTGATGTTACTCGTTTATCTGTCGAATATGGGCTCGTACTGTCAGGAACTGTGTTAGTAGCTGTTGTTCTGAGGAAAAAAAACAAAACGTACTGTTTACTGTAAGTTTAAAGTATTGCTGCAGTTCAGTTTAAATAAAATTACGTTATATGAAACAAATATATCGTTATCGAGGTTTTGGTTATATTATCCCCCCCCCCAGCTTCAAGGAGTTAGGAGCACCAACAAAAATTCAGGAACACCCACAAAATATTAAGGAGAAGAATATGATGGGTTCTTCTATCTCTCATGGCCTTTAGAAGTGAGTAAGCTGATTCTAATAGTTCTTTTTTTAAAGAGCTACTAAAAATAAAATATGAGTACATGAAGATGTTAATTTGTGCGATTACAGGCTTAATCTCCTGCTGTTAAAGATGGCAGGGATTGGCGGCTCATGTAATCAGACTAAAGTGTGTATAATGGACCGGCCCCTGTATCAGCTCACGGCAGGCACATACGGTGGACGGGTCACAACGCAGCAATTATTTATTATTTCAACTCTCACAAATGCTCCCAAATATATTTTGGGGTTACACACATTAGATCTTGGCATATATGCAACCAAAATAGTCTAAATTTCTAACCCTTTAATAAATTAGGCTCCTAATATTGTTTTGTGAGTCTCCTCCAATAGATTTAAACATGCATGCAGGGTGAAAAAATCCTTTCCCAGTGATTCTCAAACGATCATTCGCAGCAGGTTCAGTCTCTCTAAAGCCATCTCTTCAGTGAGATTACTCTGCTGTGATTGGTTAGATGACCCAGTCTGTTGGGAGTGGTCTACTGTATACGGATAGAACCACTGCCATAGTTCTTTAGTTTTTACCTTTATAAAGCCATTTTATTACCTAAATGCATGCATCTTTTTTTGTTAAAGTCTTACATTAAGAAGTAAATTCTAATCAAATAGTAAGACACTATAGGGCTGTTACCAATCAAATGAATTTGTCTTAGAAATGCAGGACATTAATACAGTTAATCTGAAGTTACAGATTCGTAAATGATGTTTTGCAGCAGAATGTTAAATACTGATGTATAAAGTGATTTGAGGTGGGGATGAGACTATGCTTTGAATATGAAATCAATTCTTAGCTGTGTGTGTGTGTGTGTGTTCAGGCTGATGGACGTGTGTGCCACGCTGAGAACAGACCAGGAGACTAAAGTGACTCTGGTGTTTGAACACGTGGATCAGGACCTCCGGACGTATCTGGAGAAAGTGCCGGCCCCAGGACTGCCCACCGACCGCATCAGAGTAAGATCACTGACTCTCTCTCAGGTCAAAGGAATTCTGCGCTCATCCAGATGTTTACGATCTGAAGATTCACGCATAAATAGTTTTTGGCTGAGATCAGAATCGAAGTAAATGCTTTCAAAAGAGTTCAGTCCACAAGATCACACGCTCCGAACCTCATCTTTCCATCATTGCGGTGTAAAACATCTTCTGGATTTCTGTAGAAATTATTACTATTTTAAAGGGTTAGTGTTTCCTGAAAGTGACTATACAGAGCTCAGGGAAAATTGAGAGCATATATAACCAATGAAGCTTTTAGGAAATGATCCAGAAAACACTATGAGAGCACTTTTTTTGCACAAAGAAAATAAAAATAGCATGTCGTCAGCATACCGCTCTTCTGTCCTGACATCTTTCGCCATTTTAGAAAGCATTACAACAAGGTGGCTAATATTGTTTTATGAGTCTCTTCAAACAGGTTTACATGTATGCGAGGTCAAAAAACAGTAGATTTAATTTTACCCCATTTCTAAACGGTTCAGTCTGTGTAAACCCCTCCCTCCCGATGATTGGCCTACTGCTACAGCGGTAAAAAACTTGTCATTTATATCAACTCGAGCGCGATAATAACTATGCCAAACCTATAGTAAGGCACTCACATGAGGTTAAGCATTTTCTGGTGCATAACCAAACCCCAGGAAATACCTGCGTCTTCCCTTCGTGTAAACGGAGCCTTAAACTAATGATGAGACAGACAGACAGACAAGCTGCATCAGTCACAGCATTAGACTACATTAGGCCCACAGCTGAACAACAGAACTACAGAAACACAAGTCAGCCGGTGATCAGGACACGTGTAGGGTGGTTACACAGCATAACGTACACAAATAAGACCGCAAGAAAATACAATCATCAATTATTAGTCTTACTTACAGGTAGAAGTTCAGAGGAGCAAGCCGGTCCAAATAAACTGGGCACTGGCCCGTCTTTTAAGACGTTTGGTTGTACTCCAAGATTGGAAAAGCAGTCATCAGTAAAATGAGGCGAACACAACAAGAGACTGTACTGCTGAGGGGTTTTTAAAAAAAATGAATGTTAACCTCTCATTCTTTGGAGATTCATCTTCCAGAAGGGCATATAAAACTGAATTACTCTCACAGGATACAGCGTCTTCTTCACATGATGTAATCCACACGGAAATTGTACTGTTTGTGGGCGGGGCAAATTGTTCGCGACGTAGAACGTGGGCGGACATTATGCAATATGTTACTTCGTGACGTGGCTCCGTAACAGATTCAGATTCCTGACGACTCGTTTAGATGAATGTGAGTCGACTCACTTTTTTTTTTTTTAAAGACAATACCTTTATTTATCATGCACTGTCAGCTACATGACACACTGCATGAACGATCATGTTTGAAAAGGCATAAGAGGGGCACTTTAACGCATTTGTGGTAATCAGCTGTGTTTACATCTAGAGGAGAGCGTACACATGCGTAGTGATGCTCTCTAAAACGGCCGAAGACATAAGTCACGGGAGAAGAATGGTATGCCGATGATACTCTATTTAATTAATGACATCATTTTCATCTTTGGGTGAACTAACCCTTTAACTGTTCAGGGATGCGTTTCCTAAAAGAATCATTGGTTATATGTGCTCTCAATTTTCCCTGAGCTCTGTTGGTAACGACAGACTTCACAACTATAGTTGCTTTTGGGAAACACACCCCAGAAAGACTGGTTTTAGTATGTTACATTTGTTTTATTAAATTCACTGTTGAATTCAGTATTGGCATGAAGGCATTGCACTAGTCTGCAGGGTCCTTGAGAAAAAACGAATTTGTTAAAATCAATCAAAAGTGACAGTAAAGATGTTTATAATGTCACGATAAATAATAAATGAATGCTGTTTTTTTTCTACACCAAATAGTTTCCACTAAATACTGAGGAAGGGCTTTTTTGTTCTTGTTGCTGTTAGTTTGTTTGTGTGTGTGTTCATGTGTGTTGTTAAAATGCAATCAATGCGGTAATGCTTCTTCAGCAGGTTTCTTCAGCTTTACATCTCAAGAATAAATGACACTTTAAAGATATTTCACACTGAATAGAGTTATTTTTAAATGGTGGTAAGCATTTCAACTATGAATTTTTTGCTGTATATTTGAAGATGTTCAGAAGCACAGTGCTATCACTGCATATATAGTGCTAACGCTAACTAAATCTAACCTAAACAGAAACAACAGAAAGGTTTCAAACCAAGACAGAACTACATTCAAGTAATCCGAACCCTAACCCTTAGCATGTAGTTAAATCATGTGTGTCACAGTGAAGCTGTAGGACAGATGTAAAGGAGCATGAGCTGGGTGTGTGTGACAGGATCTGATGCAGCAGCTGCTGTGTGGTCTGGCGTTCCTGCACTCTAACAGAGTTCTCCATCGAGACCTGAAGCCAGAGAACATCCTGGTGACCAGCAGAGGTCAGGTGAAGCTGGCTGACTTCGGCCTGGCGCGGATCTACAGCTGTCACATGGCTCTGACTCCGGTGGTGAGACTGACTCTGGCCTCGATATCTGAGCACCGACCGCAGCACAGCAGCTCAAACCAAGCTGACGTGTCTTCTCTTCTCTCAGGTGGTGACGCTCTGGTACCGCTCTCCTGAGGTGCTGCTCCAGACCACTTACGCTACGCCCGTGGACATCTGGAGCACCGGCTGCATCTTCGCTGAGATGTTCAGACGCAAGTGAGTCTCTGTGTGTCAGTGGTTTAATAGTTCATCAGGCTCAAGCGTCACCCAGCTGAACCTGCTCATGTGCATCTACTGAGTTCTCCATTAGTGCACATGAAATGCATCAAAATCATGCTTTATTAATCATGATTAATCCTATATAACATTAAAGTTTTTAAACATACTTTTAATTTACAACCATTTCACAAACCACATATTTTTAATAGGTGGATATACAGTGATATGAAAATAATATAGTTTGTATTAACTATAACAGGAATTTGCATATATGTATATCAGAATCAGAATCAAATTTACTGTCACATACACAATCATACAGAGTACAGCATGCAGCGAAATGTCTTCTGCGACCGCAGAGTCGCGACGGCAGCCATCATAGAAAAGAAGGAATACGATACATTAGGAAATGAGGGTAAACAAATCCCTCCCAGACTGTCCAGTGTACACTAGGCAGTGTGCGATCAGGGGTAAAAAATACCTCAGCAAAAGCACATGAAACATATAATCACAAGACATAACACTGCAACACTGGAGGGTACAGGGGATGTGGAAATGTCCAATGTAGGCAAACAGTATATGCATAATGTACAGGTTGCTATAGTAGTCATGAGTATGCATCATGGATATGCATTTACTGTGTCACAGTTTGACATATATGTATAAAATAAAAATATAAGTCAGAATTGACAAGTGTACATGTGCAATGAGTTGAAGTATGTAAAGTGTAGTGCAATGATAATGTGCGAAATGAAATGGTTTTGGGTTGGGCAATCAGTGTGGGGCAAAGTTCAGTAAGGAGACAGCTTTTGGAAAAAAGCTGTTCCTGAGTCTGCTGGTTCTAGTCCAGGGGAGTGTAAGGCGTATGGAAACCAGTCTGTGGGCAGGGTGAGAGGAGTCCTTAAGAATACTGCGTGCTCGACGCAGACAGTGCTTCTTCTGGATGTCCTCAATGGTTGGAAGTGGAGTCCCTGTGATGCACTGGGTAGTTTTCACCACCCGCTGCAGTGCCTTACGCTCAGCAACAGAGCAGCTCCCACACCACACTGTGACACAGTTAGTCAGGATGCTCTCTACTGTACAGCGATAGAAGTTCACCAGGATGGATGAGGACAGCTGGTTCTTCTTCAGTTTCCTAAAGAAGAAAAGACGCCGGTGAGCCTTCTTGGCCAGGCTGGAGGTGTTGGTGGTCCAGGTTAGGTCAGGTCCTCTGAAATGTGGGTCCCCATGAACTTGAAGGATGGCACAGGCTCAACACCAACAAGACCAAGGAGTTCATTGTGGACTTCAGGAAGGAGAGAAGAGGCTCACATGATCCAATCCACATTAACGGGATGGCTCACCGGCGTCTTTTCTTCTTTAGGAAACTGAAGAAGAACTTCTATCGCTGTACAGTAGAGAGCATCCTGACTAACTGTGTCACAGTGTGGTACGGGAGCTGCTCTGTTGTCACTGACCTCTTTGACAACATACACTCTTCCCATAACCATTGCACTATTTACATTTTGCACATTTAATATTGCACGTAACCATTGCACTACACTGTTCATACTCCACTTGTAAATGTACATATCCTTTGCACATGCCACTGTTAATTTCTGATTATACATTTCATTCATATGTCAAACAGAGTAATTAACCTGTAAATAATGTTCATATCTACTGCTTATTCAGAGCTACTACAGCAACCTTTTTATGTAAAGCACCTTGAATTACCGCTGTGTATGAAATGTGCTATATAAATAAACTTGCAAAAACAAAACCTCTACATTGTTCACCGATTTGCAATTTCTGATTATAGTTAATACAGTATATATACAGTATACAGTACTGTACTGTAATATACAGTAATTTATGTCCATATTACTGTATATCCATCCATCCACTTTTTATAGAGCATTGATGAATGGTTGTGTTTCACATCAGGTCTTAAACGATTTGTATGATGTGATGTCATCTTTCAGACCTCTCTTCTGTGGAGATTCAGAGGTGGACCAGCTGGGCAGAATATTTGCGTACGTAAAAACACACATGCTCACGTTAGCGAGGCTGATAATGGAGAGACCAGCACAGCTCATCATCATCATCATCATCATCATCATCATCTCTAGTTATACAACATTTCACGTTCCGTTCCAGTGACTGGGGTTCATTGCTTTGTTAAATCTACCATAACAGGGTGATCGGCCTGCCTTCTGAAGACGAGTGGCCCTCTGATGTGACCCTGTCCCGGCAGAACTTCAGCCCTCAAACCCCTCAGCCAATCACAGACTGCGTTCCTGAGATCACCCAGAAGGGGGCGGAGCTCTTACTGGTGCGCTTTACCAGAGTGAAATCAACACTGCGTTTAATAATGTTATCATCATCCTCCGGGAACTAGTTCCTGCACACAGTAACTGGATAAATGAACTAACTACATGAACAGTGTTGTTAACTCTCGTCTTCCTCTGTCTTAACAGGACATGCTGACGTTCGATCCGTTGAAACGAATCTCTGCGCTGAATGCTTTGGAGCATCCATTCTTTGCTGAATGATCGCTTTATTCCCATTATTCACTGATGATGAAGAGTTTCTCCAGCACATACTAAAGGACTGAATACTCAACCATTCCTGTGTGTCTGTGAGTGTTTTCAGTGTTGAGCATGTCTGATGATAAACTTGAACTCTTTAAGTGTCATATTTCTCTGCCTTTACAGTTATGGGTCAGTGGATCGTTATCATTAGCAGGCGCTGTGACGCTGCATTTCATTCCTGTGTGTGTGTGTGTGTGTGTGTGTGTCCACCAGACAAAAGAGATGAACCTGATAAACGGCTCCTAAAACCCACTGATTAGTGATCAGGATTATGTACTCACTGCATAAAGACTGACGCAAAACAAAACTGCCATTAGAGTCGAAGAAGTCATTCACAAATTTTCCCATGCAACTGAAATAAAAATATTTTGTTTATGAATATGTGGACTTAATTTTTTTGTTTGTTTAATCTAACTGTTACATGAGAGTAATAAAGTTGCTGAACTGAATGAACAGTGTGTTGTGTCTCGCAGTGGACAGTAGAGGGAGGTATTTTTATTTTACTCAAGGAAAATGTATACTCTATCACAGTTTTTCTTTTCTTAAAAACTTTTACTGCACTACATTTTATATTTTGTATATTATATGTTTTTAGCGGTAGTTTGTTGTACTAAAGTAAATCTTTGAAGCACTTTTAATGGAGTAAAAATAAAGTACTGGATTTCTAATGTAATTAAAATATTCAATTATATTTATTATAAAGTGCAGTTCAAAGTACAATATGGCTTGGAACGTAAAGAAAAACTCTGATAAAGTGCAGACACTTAAAAGGTACTTCTAAAGCAGAGTAAAAGTACTTTCCTGTCCGTCTCTGCGGACCATGTTTTCTTGTTTTGGAGCGTTGTCCTGCTCGTGACTCCCAGATCTTCACAGATAACTCTTGTGTTAATGATTCATGTGAGCTGCCTGCTCTCTGTCCTGTGTTCATATTTCCATGTGGTAGATGCTTTCATCCAGTTCAGAGGTCACATCTCATAAATACAGAGTGTCTAATGCTCTGATGCTTCCAATGATATACGCCAGCGATCCAGAAAACTCTGCTCTAATAATGTCTTCATACATGATCTATTTAGTATTATTTATTTAGTATTTATTATCATTTTAAGCCCATTCTACCCTGTAGAGCTTTATTATATCTCATTTCTAAATTATGGACCCAAGACTAATAATATTTAAGCTTTCACTAAATATAATTTTTATTAAAGTAACACAGATCCACAGTAAACCAAGCCTTTTTTGTTTACTGAACATAGATTAGCACACACATAAAAAAACTGCATATAATTGCTTGTAAAGCTTCATGAGTAAAGTTTGATATGCAACGTATGCTTGAGCAAATTTTACTTGTAAGAAATAAATTACCCAGGCAACAACATTTTAACTTTCATGTGCAGGTCACAGATATCAACATATGCAGTACATATTTTAGTTATTAATAACAAGTGTGTGCTGCTTCAAGGGGCCTGTTTCAGAAAGGAGGTTAAGTAAAAAAACTCTGAGTTTGTTAACCCTGAGATAATACAAACTCTGGGTTTTCTGTTTCAAAAAGGCAGGTTTGTCAAACCCAAGAAAGCAGGATAACTCAAGCCTGTTTCTGAAAGAGAGGTAACTATTACTACAGTTACCGTGGTAACTTACTCTCTGAACCTAACCTGGTCAGGAGCAGGTTTTAATCTCTAAACTCTGAGTTTCTGTCGGTCTCCTCCCCTCTTTTAAAGACGCAGCGGTATTTCTCGGTATTCAATGCCCACATTTCGGACACAAACAGAGAAGAAGTTTCATCCTGCGCTAAAGATCATTGTCTGTTGTTTTGAAATGTGTAGTGAAGTTAAGTCCAAACCTTGAGGCCTAAACATGTGATGTAATTTGCATGTGGTGTAAAATCTGATTAAATTCATATCTAAGAGTAAGCATGACACAGCCAAGAATCCACAGAACTGCTTCTTTATGCATTCACCTAAATTAGAAACAAAGATGGATGGGCTGAACTAAACTCATTTTACATTAGTATTTTTTACATTTTTTAAATCTTGCTAAATACTTATATGGTTCAGCACCTCAGTATTTAAGTGAGCTCTTAATACATTAAATCTCAAAACTCTGGCCATTTGATAATACCAAGAATATCAAAATCGACCGTGAACGGCTGATCCTCTCCTATTTAGCACCCAAACTCTGGAACAATCTACCTAATACTGTTCGGGAGGCGGGCACACTCTGTCAGTTTAAATCTAGATTAAAGACACATCTCTTTACTCTGGCTTACACATAACACGTCTATTATTGAAATCCATTAAAAGATTGGTACTCGAGTAAATTGTACTCGTTAAATTGTAAGAAAAATGGTATCTCTCACCCTTTCCAGACACAACAGTAGGATACCCATGACAACTTTTCCAGGCATCCTTGTGGCATTTGGCGTCTATTACATGCTTATCCAGTAGCTCTTCTCATACCAGCAGGGTGTTATATTTTGTTTTTAACTATGATAACTGTTTATTTCAGTCTGATTTGAGCTCTTGCACAAACTCTTACCAAAAAAGTACTATACTTCAAGTTTATTTAAGTAAGTATACTTATGTAAAATTTGAGAATATTTCAAGCAACCTTTATGTAGTAAGTATACAAATATCAGTGTACTCAGTGTACTTGTCACTCTCAGGACAAACCACAAACTCAGGGAATCAAATGAACGGAGTTTATATGAACAGAACGGAGTCATCAACAAGAGATCTTCAAGAACGGTAAGTAGCAAGGTACGTAAAGGAATACTCAGTCTCTTTCAGAGGTTCTCAGTCTTTCTTCGGGTGAAAGGAGCAGTCACAGCACGTGTAGGCTTGGGCAGAAAGAGCGAAGCCGAGGAGCATGTGGCATGAGCGTCCTTAAATGCAGGGCTGGTAAGACTGTTCTGGGATCAGTACTGCGGGACGGTGTGACCGTACTAGTAGCAGTGTTGAGTGTAACGCATTACAAGGAAAGGAAAGGACGTGACATGTGGCCAGGTATGGTTTCCCATACTAGGAATTGGTGCTCTGCATTTAACCCATCCAAGTGAACACACACAGCAGTGA